>PQWD01001432.1:0-88586 GCA_019425675.1 Leucinodes orbonalis | reverse complement strand
TCATTTAGAGCGACTCTAACATACGAAATATCAATTAACACGCTATCATACATTTGATATTAAAGGTGCGTAAATGCGTGAGGTCAACAGTAAATCCGAATTAGATGTGATAGAGCCATTATGACCGCTAAAAATGTTTAGAATATGGATTAAATAAGTAGTGGTAAGAGTGTCGGTGTGGTCTTTCGATTTGGAGCGTGCTGGTCATATATCCCACCACGTGCCCAATATCTTTTCGAAATTAAATGTACGTTACAGTAAAGGAAAACGTCGTGAGGAAACCTGCGCACGCGTAAGAAGTAATTCAGAGGTTGTGCGTGAAGTCGGCCAATCCGCACTGAACCGCGTGGACGACTAAGGCCTATACATCCTATACGACTAGGCTCGTGCCTCTCGGTGGGGACGTACGCTGATGATAATGAGTCAATGAATCGGAGACCATCTGAATTTATTAATGTTTTTTTGGTATTACACCTTAAAGTCTGATTTCATATACATTTAAATGGGCCAGTATTAACAAAAATAACTAGCAATACTTATATGTTCTCGACTGGAAAAGTATCCGTGATACACAAACACTTTATATTTTCAACAAGAAACTTTAGTCTTTAGTAAGTGACTTACGACAGCTGTAACCTCCATAACAGTTTTATAAATAACTTTAGTGCCTTAAAGCTGTAGCGATAATCGCGATCGCTCAATCTTATCATAGTTACATTTCATTTAACATTTTTTATAAAATTTTATATATTTTACTAGGTGGGCCCATACTGAGTCGTCTAGGTAGGTTCCACCGCAGTGCCAGATATCGTCCCGTGAAATAGTAATGTTATGCACTTTCAAGTTTCCGAATGAGGGCACTGTAGCTAGAAATTACTGGTACTCGTATAAGTGACCTAACATCTGTTGTCTCGGTTGGCAGGCACAGAGCGGCATTGGTGGAGAATAATAACCTAGATAATAACTGTTTCCTTCAATGCAACTCTATCAAGGTGGGGCGTATCACTTACCATCAGGTGAACGTCTTGACCATCCTGTACATGGTGTAACATAAAAACAAAACTCCAATTTTATGTTCAACTCGGAAGGCCATAAACAACTCAAAACAAAATACTAAGTACTTTAATTAAATTATAACTTTGTTAAATTGAAATTGAACTTTATTCATTAATGCCAAAGCCTTAAAAATATTAATTTGTCAAAATCGTTGGCTATGATTTCGTATTGACAATTCGTATTTCCTACTTGACGTAAATTTAACTACAGTGGATATGTATTTTTTCTTCACTTTTTGCGTCTTATGCTTTGCTATGCACGTTTTCATACAAAATTTCGTTTTAAAATTGTTTTTATAGTAATACGAATCTATTACTACCAAGTTTAAAGTTTTATTATTCGCGGCAATTTAATGTACAATGCTATGCAGCAGTCATAAACGTTTTGCCCATTAGGTATTGATGCAATCGATATCAAGTAAGGACTACGGTTTGATGGCTTTTATAAGGCTCACCATATGATCAACTAAGTATTTATGGTTACCTACAGCTGATTTTTTCTATAAACTAGTTAGTCAATTTTATGGTGGGACTGAGAAGTCATTTGTCCAGCAGTAAACTGCGGTGGGATTTAGAGCAAGAATTTTAATAGTGGATTAGGTTCTAATTAAAATACATACATAATATAAAATACTCGTAGATCTTCGTAAAGACTGCACTGTAGGTAATTATAATTATCATATAAAATATTAGTTAGCTAAAAAACAATTACAATAGAATTTATGATAATTACAGCGGACATGATTCCAATTTATCGATCCTACTACAGCGAAACTATACTATACGATTAGCGTCAGTAGATAAACGGAGTACTACAGTTAGGTTTCGTTTACTAAACCATAGTACAACCATGCGTCTTAATGTAGACACCTAAGTCAAAGGCCCAGCCTACTTGCATATTGTCAAAAGCTAATTAAACAAGCTGAATCCACCCATGTTCTAAGTTCGTAGCATGCTCCAAGTCTACGACCACAAGTAAAAAGAATGTCTCACGGAATTCTGCTTCTGCTCAAAAGTGCCGAATTAACTGCCAACTCAATCAGCGTTCTGAACTCGACAATTTAGAAAGGGATAGCATGTCTTTTCTATCAGTCAGAGTTTTCAGGATACTGTTGTGAGTACCACGTATCCTGTCAATCAGCGATACATTTTTTTTAAAATAACAACTTCAAAACCATCCGTCTGTATTCCGCCAACATCGCCGATGCACTACAGAATCTTGACAGCCCCAACATCATCCTGAAGATGTTATTGGACTGAACACGGAGTGTCTCAACTGATCTTTGAGTGTATCTGAACCAAAACTTTCCTGTGTAAAAATTCTGACGGGAAACTTTAAGGAGCGCGGCCTTAGTCGTTCACACGGGCCCAGTGCGGATTGGCCGATTTCTCTCACAATATTTGAACCTCTTCGGTAGGCAGGTTTCCACGATTGGAGGACCGTAAGAACGACGGATAAACGTTTATAAATTATAAGATTATATCATCATCAGCTCATTAAAGGTCCCCACCGAGGGGCCTACCCGTATAGGGTGATTAGGCCTTAGTCGTCCACGCGGGCCCAATGCAGATTGGACAACTTCACACACAACCTTCGAATCTTCGCAAGCGTGCATGAAGGTTTCCTCACGATGTTTTCCTTCACCGTAAGAGCGTCGAATAACGTACATATAATTTCGAAAATTCGAAAACACATTTCCCTGTAGGAAGGCGACAGTCCACACCATTGCGCCACCGACGCTCTATAATCTCTTAATATATTAGATTATATATACATTAAAAGTTCATGTAGATATTTAACAAAAATTGCTGATACATGTTTAAAAAATATATAATGACATCACTTAACCGTATACTTTCATTTTAAATAAAGCGAAGTTAGCTACCTATATTTATTATCTAATTAATGTTTCCCTATTAAACGGTTGCCTTAATATTTTTTTTTATAAAAGGCAAACCCGGGCAGACTGCTCATTTGATGGCAAATGACACCGTCGCCCATCCACACTTGCAATACCAGAATGCTTAATAATGCGTTGCCGGCCTTTTAATGAGAATAGCGTATTCTTGAAGACCTAAATCGCGTAAATAATTGCCTAAAATATTTTTATACAACGACATAATTATGATGTGTTTGTCAGATGCCGAGAAGTTGCACAGCGTTGCGATAGTGCATAGAATGGGCGGCAGACGGGCGCGCTCACCGGCGGCGGGGTAGCGCGCGGCATGCGAGTGCGGGCGGCGCGAGCGCTGCGGGCGCTGCGGCGCGTCGCGCTCCTGCTGCCGCTGGCGCTGACGGCGCTGGCGCTGCTGCTGCTGCCGCGGCCGCCGCCCGCGCCGCCGCTTCGGGAACCATCTACGCCGCTGCCTAGGGACGACCCTCCAGTGCAGGTCCGAAATTGCCAACTCTCATACTATGACCGCAGAAGACGCTATAAAGAGTCACAAACAAAAGCCTTTCCAATGTGTCCTGGAAGCCTGGCGGTTAAAGGGATAATTATTATACCACATGCCACTACCGAGGGACGAATCCACGCCGCTGTAGCTGTAGAGCCTCTATCTTAATTGAGTCTAGTACGGTAGGCAGTGTGAGTACCTAAGTTGGTCGCGTCATACTTATCAAACAAACGCTGTGTGCCACCTGCGGGGGACGAATCCCCACAACAATATCCTTTCCATTGTGTATGTAATCCTATGGTATGGTGGTCAAAGGGTTATTCTGAATCGACCGAGTCGCCTACATACGATTATCACCATAACTAATATAGATTATAATGACTTCGCGTTCTTCTTAATCTTAAAAAATCTCTCTTAAAGTTCCAGAATGTTATCACGGAGAGCAACGAAATCGCCATCAATGATGTTGACGAGATATCCAGTAGACCGTGGTACATGCGCGGGGGTGAGAAAAGGCCTACGAGGCACGATCCCGACGCCGCACTGTTTCCCGAAGACGCACCAGGGGATGATAGGTAAGCTGCCATTTAAACTTAAGGATTTAAAGATAAAATTAAGGACAAATAATTTGTGAAAAGTTGCTGCTGGATCAAGATTAATATTAGGCCATAGATTGGATACAATGTATGACAAATCTCTAAACCATTTAGGACTATAAAAATACGCGTGTCCACTGCACGTTGACGGGTATTTCTTTAATAGGCAATAAATAAACATAAAAAGATGCCAAATATGCAACTAACCGCAAAAACAGCTTCTGAATGCTCCAATTGCTGTTTGCTAGGATGTACAATGAGTCTCTTCACTTAGCACCTAACTTATTTAATTTGTGCACTGCTGGACATAGGTCTCCCCTATTTTGCGCCAGATATCCCGATCCTCCGCCTTTCTCATCCAGTCTCCACCAGCGTCCTCTCGCAAGTCGCCGGTCAATCGGGCCGGAGGGCGTCCTACGCTACGCTTACCGAGACGCGGCCTCCACTCCATAACTCGTCTGCTTCAATGGCCATCGGGCCACTGGTACTTATGTAGTTACCAAAATATATTGCTAAACAGAAATACCTATCAAGAAACTAAATACAAGTACTTAACATTCCAGGATTGTTCAGCAGTTAATGTATACTCTGCCGAAAAACGAAGATGTGCCTATCAAGAAGATATTGCTTGCTAATGGTGTAGGCGCATGGGGTGTACCGGCTGGAAGGACGGAATTCGTTCGAAACAAATGCCCTGTCGACCGCTGTTCTATAACGGCAGACGCGCGTGACGCTGCCACAGCAGACGCCATTTTGTTTAAGGACCACCACACACCATTCACAGTAAAACGCCCGCCAAATCAGGTACGATATTCATGGCCCTGCACATGCAGAAACATAAAGTTAATACAATCTTAACTTTAGAAAGCATAACATTAACATACCAAAATGACATGGTAGATATCAACTGCTGCTGAATATTCATTAAAAAATATTAAATAGCAGTGTATAGTACGCCACAATTCGAGATGGCACGAGGCGTCGGGGAAGTGACACCCCGCACACCACACGTCATCCGCGATCTTCTTGGTATTAGTGATACACGTGTAGGGATACCAGATGACAGGAATTTTTCTGACATTTCCGGAATTGTAGCTCTCTGTCAGGGAAACAGGGAAAATATGTAATTGTCAGGAATTTTTAATAAAAGAAAAATATGAAATATTAAAATATTATTTATTACGCCCCTACCGCACCTATGCTTAAGTAATCGAACAGGACAGAGGAAAAAAAATATTCTAAAGAGCGGGTATTTACCTACATTTACCCACTCACTAGAAGTCAGGAAGTTTATTGCAAAATCAGGATTTTTTTCAGGAAAAATTTTTTTCGGGCTTGGTAACCCTATTCACGAGCCCTAACGTAGTGCTTAACGACCGCGATCATAGATTTTAATCTCACTCAAGTTGTCGTATGTTGTGTTTTAAAATGACTTCGGTAGCTTCTTCGTCACGTTTTATATTTTCTTACTAGGTAATTTCTTATGTACCTACTACCGACAAAAAAAATAATTAAATATTACTTGTTTTGCGATCAAAAATGTAAATTTTAGTATGGTCATATAATTCTTTTATATAATAAAACTGATTCATATTTATTTTAGTTATAATAAACCTAATTTAATTAATGTTACTCTTGCATGGAAAAAAGCACAATTTAAACTACCTACCTATGTGTAATGTCACAACACTAGGAAATTGCCTTATAAACTTGTCGATTAGGTACTAAAGCACGCAATCTATCAATATGTTTTATTCGAAGTCTACTACTTAATTAAAGTAATCGAATTCTAATAAAATAAGTGCACATATCTAATAAGACCAATAGACATTCATGTGAACTATTGTTGAATAAGAATTAATTTTTTTAGATTTGGATCCTATATTATTTGGAATGTCCATACCATACTGCATCACTTCGACCAAATTCACTAAACGTATTCAATTGGACATCCACGTACCGGAGAGACTCCGACATCGTGGCACCATATGAACACTGGGTCTACCACAACCCGCTTGTTACTGAGAAGGAATTGGATCGGAACTATGCAGCCAACAAAACTAAAAAGGTATGACATAAGAGACATCGCAAAACCTATTGGTTTTGCGATGAAGTGTTATTACACTTGCCCTTGGCATCTTATGCGTAGCTATAGTTACATCATCAACCTTTAACGACCGAATGCAGGGGATAAAGCCTTCCCTCACAGTATAGCCATGGGGGGAAATGTTATAACCTATATCCCCACCATCTTTGAAAGTAACTTATAGTTTAGCAAAGACTTATAAGCAGACTACTGCGGTCGTATCTATCCAAAAGCGGAGTCACAACTCACTGACCCTACAACTAAGTGTTAGAATATGAACGATCTCCGTTAAAATAAACCTTTGTTTGTATGCATAAACATGAGAAAGAAATGAATAAATACGCAGGGGGAAAGGAGAATTCGAGCTTCTGGTAACCTCACTTACTCAGCCAAATAATGCTTTGCATTATTTCACGCCGATTTTTGTAAGGCTATGGTATCACTCCGGTCGAGCCGTCTATCCCATACTAATGTTCTCGTATGTGCAAAATTATTATATAAAATATAGATATCGACTCGATAGATAGAGCGTTGATAGCTCAATGGTGTGGACTGTGAATATATAAAAACAGAGTCCTTTCTGATATGATATCGATGGACCTCGTAATAATAGAAACATTGATACAATAATGACCGTTAACATTAAAACTCCCAGAGGTATCAGAATTCTTAAATAACATTAAATTTGCAAGGAGGTGCTGTGTGAATAAAAATTCACTATCTTGTATTCAGGTGGCGTGGTTCGTGTCGAACTGCCACGCGCGCAACCGTCGGCTACAGTACGCGCGGCAGCTCGCCAAACACATCGCCGTCGATATCTACGGCGCTTGCGGCTCTCACCACTGCCCTCGCACTGACCCCAACTGTCTGGAGATGCTCGACAAAGACTACAAGTTCTACTTGGCCTTTGAGAACTCTAACTGCCGAGACTATGTCACGGAGAAGTTCTTTGTTAACGGATTGCAGTGAGTAAACTATGCTAACCTTGTTAGATTTTACATTTACTAGGTAGTAGATTGGTACAGAGTCGTCTAGGTAGGTTGTACCGATCTACTCTGTACGTCAGGTGCCACCGCAGTGCCAGATATCGTCCCGTAAAATAGGAGTGTTTTGCACTTCAGAGTTTCGGGATGAGGGCACTGTAGCTAGTAAAATTACAGGGTATAAAAGACCTAACCTGTCGTCTCGGATGACGAGCGCAAGACAGTGTCGGCGGAAACTGGAAAGTAATGATACTAATTTCCACCCACACTTCAACTCTCAGGGTCAGGCGTATCATTTACCACCAGGTGACCATCTAACCGTCCAGTTTACTTTTTGACATAAAAAAACATCGCAGTGAAATACACAGATTTGATGATAATCTCTTAGTGCCGATACCTTAGGTATGAAAACACGTTTGTCGAAAAATATTTAATATAAATTGGTATCAAGGATTGAAAAGTTATAGCCCATTATTTGTTTTAAATAAACATTTGAAAAAAATACAAATTTCACTCCTCATTAGGTACGTATAAGTAAAAGATGGTACTACTTAGTATGAAAGAAATAGGAACTCCACTGACTTTACTATCTTTACTTGGAATGTTACAATTGCAAAATGACGTAACGCCCTGTCTTTATTAAGGAAGTCACTTTTAGCAAAAACGTTATTCGTACTGTTACCTCCAGACACAATGTGCTGCCAATAGTGATGGGTGCGCGGGCATCAGAATACGCTGCAGCGGCGCCTCACAACTCCTACATCCACGTGGAAGAATTTGCAGGTGCGGAGGAACTGGCCGCCTACCTGCGTCGTCTTGATGAGGACGACAATCTTTACAACTCCTACTTCAAGTGGAAGGTACGTAATCAAAGCATAGCTACCTACTTCAAAATCTGTATATATATCAGTTGTCACGTCTACTGCAGAATGAGTTTGTATAACAATCGTCATCGCGTAGTGTGAGGTGAAGCTCCCACTGGTTCATCCCTTATTCACGTTGTCGTCATGTACCTACCGAGCCACTTTTTTTCCAAAAGAATTAGTGGTATCAATAGATAATTGGAGAAGGTCCTTGTCTTAGACTAACTACCTACACTCGAAAAGCCGTAGCCGTAGCTGATAGCCGCTTCGGAGGAATCCTTCAACAACTCTCGCAGTTCACTACTAAACATTGATCCATCTATCCACTTTGCGCCAGATATACCGGTTTTCCTTAAAGCTATGCTATGTGAAAAGTTCCGTGCCCTGCAGTGGACATATAATAATCCCGATCCTCCAATTTCCTTTCGCAACTGACTAGTTCGTCTGCTCCATCGACCATGGCCATTGGAGCAGATCAGCTAGTTCTACGACATACGTGACCGGCCACTACCAACTTTCTGATAAATTATACATACAGGCCGTTAATTCACTCTCTAGCCTATCATGTTTCATCAACAGAGTCGTAAATAGTATCTCTAAAACTGCGCCTTGTGCGAGCTTCTATAACTGCGCCATATTTAAGTGGACCCTTTGCCGATTATACAATCCACTGGGTCACTCGCTAAAACTCAAACGCAAATTCATGCTGCCAAAAAAATTAGTGCGATTATACAATTTGAACGGATGTCTTTGATGATACCGGCATGACCGACGCAGCGGGACCGAGAACTTATCGAAACAATCGATAATAGTTCTGCCTAGTCTGGTCATTCTTGCGCCACCTGATTCAACACCCTATTTACGGCATCATGTGTTGTTGATCAGTTGTTGCTTCTTTAACAGGGTACTGGCGAGTTCATCAACACGTATTTCTTCTGCCGCGTATGCGCCATGGTGCACGCGAGCGAGCGTCGCCAACGGCACGTTCACTACAAAGACGTACAGGCGTGGTGGCGCGAGGGCGCCTGTACACGAGGCGACTGGAGAGCTGCCGACGACAATGGATAAAACGATAACTGATTCTGCCGTGGTTTAACTAAAATGCCGTTATCTGACATTCAATCGTTTTCTGATCGTTTAATTTTGTTAACGTATAACTAGTTACATAACAGGGATTTTAATCATACAAGGACAGTATTACTATCTGAATTTTGGGGGTTATTCAGACTATTCAACAGACCTGAAACTGTAAGATATTTTGTGATTCGCTTCCCTTTAATAGTTCGTTTAAAAGTTGGGCAAATTCCAGGAAATTCAGCTATTCCCAAATTTAAGCAAATTTCGCCAAACTTCATCTCATTGTCTCGTTTATTTTACTAAGATTACCCACAGGGGTATTATAGATAGAAGTGTTCCAGCACACGCCGGCGGGGGCCATCGTCGCAAATACTTATAAGTGCGACCAGTTCCTATTTCCTCTACCGGTAAATATATCTCACCAAACGTATCCTAAGTTACCAAGCCCCCTTGCAATGCCATGAGGCAAGGTTCGAGTGCAACACTGTTGCATAAACTTTTTAGACTGAGATTCATCTGCGTTCGCCACTTGCCTGGTGAAGCTGTGAAAGCTAAGGACCAACAACAAAAAAATCACCCAAAACCAAATACCCGTCATATAGAGAAAAGCATACCTACAGTTAGATACTTATCTGTCTGTGCCAGAAACAATCGACGGTGTGTTTGTTTGATTTTACGGTGTGCACAATGTAAAGGGGGAAAGAGTACACTTGGAACAGTTGTCCGAACTGGCAGCTTCAATTTTACTTACTGTTTCATCTATGGAAGTGTGTAGAGTTGTGTTCTGTAATAATAAATGTATGTCAGTTCTGATATATTAACCGATTGACAGTCCCTTTCTCTTGTCATGACATTCGAATAATCGCACAAAACCTCAATTTGGAGTCCGAAGCAAAGACTGCAGCAAAAAAACTTGGGATCCTTTCCAGGTTAAGCGGTATTTCAACCCAGGTCAGCTTCTATCATTATATCAAGCCCAAGTCCGGTCTTGTATGGAATACTGCTGCCACCTATGGGATGGATCAGCCAAATACCAACTGGCTGCTTTGGACTCGATTGAGAGGCGAGCTGAGCGGCTCATTGGCGACTCTACTCTGACTGACGCTAAACTGCAAAGCCTCGAGCATCGTCGTAGAGTTGCACGACTGTCAGTTTTTTACAGGTTACATTTCGGGGAGTGTGCGATGGAATTACACGAGTTAATTCCACCAGCCCCTTTCACCATCGGGATACAAGACGCGGGCGAGCGTTCCATCCTTACGTGGTTGACATTCCATTTATCCGCACAGCGCGCTATGGTGCCTCGTTCATAATGCGCACCGTAAAGGAATGGAACTCTTTGCCTCCTTATGTGTTCCCCGATCATTACAACCTGGCCGTCTTCAAGGCAAGAGTGAATAGGCTGTTTCTAGGCAGGTATGATCCATCCTAGGCCGCATCATCAATTACCATCAGGTGAGATGGCGGTCAAATGTCTGCCTATAAATGATAAAATTAAATAAAATCGGACAATACTTAGAGCACACAAGTGACATGTTTTTTTCAAATTTTTGTTTATTTACACTTTGATGTGTAATCTGCACAATATTTCAAAGTTATTAAGAGATCGTTTCTTATTAATTTCGAATTCGCAAAGCACTTAAAGTAGGCCTCTATGGACTCCTGATGGCAATGTTTATGTGGAAGTAGCCTATGTATTAGTATCTTTTAATTATCCTTTAGTTCTTTTCTCACAGGTACCTACTTGGGCGTTTTTAAATATTTATAAACAATACCTAAGTTATTCACCATTCTAAAGCCATATAGTGAGCCATACAGTGAGTTACAACTGTATATATTCATATTATACAGTTGTAACTCACTGATTTAAAAAGGTCACCTAAATGTTGATTTACAGACCTGAGAAATTTGTGGGTCGTATGTGTTATAGGGATCCAGCTACAATTGTTATTTTTCCAAATCATGATGCATGCGCAATGAGAATCTTAATCATTCCATTATACCTACGCAATAACATGTTAACAAAATCTTAAGTACTAGCACAGATAATATAATATATTCTAGTTAGTATTTTTTCAAAGAAACAGATTATGTTTCGTCAATATGTACCAAATATACGGGAGCCGTGATTCACTTGTCAATAGTTTGATGTATGCTGTATTCATGTTCGCGTCCATTATTTCTGTAAAGTAGAAAGTGTTCACGGCACAATTAAAATGTATCTTAAACTCCAAATTTACCTGTAATGATAATGAAGTAAGAAATCAATGTGTAGAAACTAAGGACATTGAAACGTTTAGTGGTATATTTATCTTAATGGTTTAGCGCCCAACGTGACAGCTTTATAAAATAATATCTTCACGAACGAGACGAGAGCAATGTCGATCAAGTCACTTTAAAATCTAACTGTCAATTTGATATTCCGATACAACTTTAATGTTAGATAATTATTTTCAAACTGATATTTGTACAGTAGAATGAATTGTCTTATGGTGTTACCAATTGAAATCTACGATAGAACAGAAAGAATGAGTACAACATTTTACTATTGACGCACAATTAGCGCAGTTTAAGCCGGGCCCTGGTAAATAATAAGCTAAACGTCACGTTGGGCGCCAAAAGCATAAGCATATAACTGTCATTGGCGTCCGACGTGGAAGAGGATAACGCTGTAAGGCCCGTATTCTAGAACGAGACTCAAGCATTGATTTATACCTTAGAGTTAGAAAGAGATGACGCTATTTATCGTATATAGCGCTACCCCTTTCTAACTCAATTTAAGTAAATATCAACGTTGAGTCTCTTTCTAGAATGCGGCTAAGTGTTTGGCGCCCAACGTGAAAGCCTTACTAAATACTAAACTACGTGAACGAGACCTGATGTCGCTATTATGTGTAGAGTAGATAGAACTGTATTCCTTGGTAGGGATATCAACGATAATAGCTCTGAAGGAAAATGCGATTTGTTGTTGTTTAAAATTGTTACTTATTCCTTTGATACACACCTACAACCTGGTCTAGCACCGGAAATTTGTAAATTACAATAACGTTACGTTAAATGTTTTGATAATTTAAAAATTAAGTCTCTAAGACTGTTGACGAGATATTTTGTACTTAAGGCTGTATGTTTTTTGAAAACCAAAGGTTACTATGTCGAAGCAACAAAGATATGACGGAAAGATTGTACCTATGTGAATATGGGAAGGCCTGCTGGACTTTCACTGAGGGTTGTGCCGTTAGCCATTTGGAGCTCAAATAATTACTAGTCATGAGACCAGATTACAATCAGCACAAATAGTTTGCTATGTTAATGTTCAATCGGAGCACAGGATGCACAAATTATTACTTTGTTTTTAATCCCTTTTGTATTAAATTTTGAATATTGTATTTCTTTAAGAAGTCATATATTTAAGTCTTTATTTATAGTTGACCTTGTTATATTTGTTTCATGTTGGTAAATAATAAGCCTTGATTTTTTAATATATATTTTCAGTGTTTGTTTTGTAGATATATATTAGATTATTGCATTTAAATTATTTGAATAGGGGGTAAACATGTACAAATTTTACTTTTGTGTATGCTTACATATAAAATAAGTACCAACACATTGTATAAGTTACTTAACTTTGTTTATCAGGGTACTACAATTAATTGCTATAACATACAATGACCCAAAGTTACCTACAACTACAAGCAGAAAAGTTGGTTTGTTTAATATAATATTTAAATTATTATATTTTAAGTAGGAAATATAAAATGTGAAAAAGAAAGACAAACCTATAGACTGGTGCCTGATAGGATTTATTTCAGATCTATACAGCCTCCTAAAATATACAAAATCTGAATGGCTAATTACGCATTAATTTTCCATCATATATCCTGAGATCATTAGCAAATTGCAATACATAAAATATATATATTTATAATTTATGGCATTGCTATATTGGTAGAGAAAATTGTGAAATATAAAAATAAAACAACCACATATAATTTAGTGTATCATATATTTAAAATTTACAAATACATTTATAGTATAACAATGGTTGTAAACAAAACATTCTATAAATAAAAGATGCATTTATAGTTTTAAATTAACTGATACATAATAATTTACCAGTAATCAAACACCAATCTTATAAATATGCCAATGTAAATATGTATACCATACATTTATTATAACTGATATAAATAAAAAAATGGTTTGAACTTTCTTGTATAAGGTGTAAATCTTGTGGATACTGGAAACTGACACATTTAGAAAATGCCTTACAACTTTGATTAGATTTACCATTAAAAACTTGAAAGACAAGCTTTCATTAGAAAAACAACTAATCATGCTAATTCAGTACAATGATCAGCTGTTCATTTTTATTTATTTGATACCTAGTGATCACCTTACTGTTATAATAAACATATTGAAATACAAAAGAAATTTTATTTTCCAATTTAAAATTGTTCCTGAACTTTTAGCTCTATATCTTCTATTTTTACTTTGTGTTATTAGATAATACAATTAATATTTTTCAACTATTTAGTAACCATATTGTAGTGTTTAATGACTGAACTACAAAACAGGCAGTACTAAGTAAGCTTACCATCACATATTACTAATGATTCTGAATACACCCATGATATAAATGCAAGGTGAATTATAATGCACATATACTATAATCAACTTTAAAAACATACATCATCCCTGAAACAGTTGAAGATACATATAATATGTTAGTGGGACCTATGTATATATTTCGTATATTTAAAGGAATATATTTTCATTTGCAAATTAAAATTATAAAAGAGCTAATATTCCACAAACACATACATTTTAAGGTTGGACACTTAGATTTAAGCGTTTGGCACAAATAAACTATGATTAGTTTTTTCATTGTGTCAAACAATTAAAATACTCACAAAATTATAAATAAGAGAGCATACCTGGGCCAACCAGTTGGCAGAAAGTAGTGCAGTACAGTTTGGTACTGATGGCAATCTCTTGTTTCAGAGGCCAAGACTCACTTTAGTCATTGAGCAAGCAAGTAGTTATAGAAAGTATTAAACTATAAATAATTGTCCATAACATTGTTGAGTGCAAGGGTGGTGCAATCTACTCTATATTGAAGATAGAGTAGATTGCACCAATTTCACTGTAACAGTACTAATTTTAAGTTTTGAAGTATTTTCATATTTTTTGTGACAGTATTGCTTTTAACTTTTGAAGTATTTTAATGTTTTTCATATTTTCATTCAGCTGTAGTTGAACATTTACACACTGAATCACAAAGTTTATGGTGCTTTGGAACATAGTTTGTGCTTATGTAAATTCTGTGGAACCAAAACTCCAAACCAACGTAATGGGTTCACTGTGTTACCTGCACTACTCTCTGCAACTTTGTATTGTATAATTCCATCTTCCTCTGAACTCTCACACATGGTAGAAGCGGAAAATTCAGGGCTACTTTCCACTGGTAATCTGGCTGCACTTACTGAGCTTTGCCCCATTATGTATCGTGACTTAGCTAGATGAATACTGCCATTATTGATTCTCGATTCAATATTAACCTCACACTGCATTTTATCTTCAATTAAATGCAGCTGCTTGATATAGAGCTTATCTAGTAAATCACTTACTGCAGATAAATCTGAAAATTTCTCTTTATTTAACTAATTCGAAAAAGATAACGTTATCAATAATTTATTATTACTAATTAATACCTGAGCATTCCTTCTTCATTATATTATCCATGAAAACAATTTTTTAATATAAAAATATCAATCCCGCAAAATAAAAATTAAACGTAATTTCTATTATTTGAACGGTTGTGATAACTGTCATGTGAATCATGTGATTATTGTAATGCGTGCTATACACTTAATACATTATTACTCGAGAAGTTCCTCGCGAAATTGCGCGAAATAGTCCGAGATCGGCCGAGCAGTGTAGAGAGGTACTTCGTGCTATTGTGCTTCGTTCGAGGCTTCGAGCCCTTTGACTGGGTCCAAAAACCGACAGCCAATGGAAGCACGCAATACACTCTTATTTTCATTTTCACGCTTTTCAAAGTTTTGGGCAAGATCTCAGTTGAAAATAAAACTAAATAAACAAAAAGCAGATCCTTTTTTTTGGTTTGATTCTCCTTAGAGGATACGGGCATAAAGTTGATAACTCCTTCCCCGGATTTCATCTCAACGAATTTCGGCTCGTTGGTGGTTCTGTGATTCGGCTGTACGGAATGCTGGGCCGTTTTCAGCGCGGTCTAACGCACCGGGTGAATAATGCAAAATCTGGGAGTTGGGGCATTATGGGTGACCGTTGATATTCCGTTCGACACACGTAGTCGGTCTTCTGGGATCATAATGAGTTCACGTGGCAAGGGGCGCCCTATGTTATCAGGAGGTCGAGTGTGTTGGGGGGCAATGTTGCGAAGATGAGGATATGAGCCGTTGTCGGCTCGGTCGTAGATTCTACGCGTACGTAGGTCCCATAGGGGAGTGTCTTATAGTACCGATGACATTTAAAGATAACTTACTTACACTACTTGTATTATGTACACTACTCGGCCGGTCTCGACTACTACGCGTGGAACTTCGCGAGTAGTGTATAGCATGCATAAAGCTGAGGGCGGACTTCTTTGCCTCGGAGGAAATCTTGGCGTCGGTTTTGTTTTATTTGCTAAAATTTATTGTAATCGAATATGAATTCTAATTATGATTAATATGTAATAATAACATACTAATGATAAGGGATACTGCCTAACTGGTTACTGACCTTAGCCTATTAAGTTCTATCTGTATTATCTATGGCACAAGACGCCATTTTACATACGAAATACGCGAAGTAATTCATGCAGGCCGAACTTTGCAACCAAAAGAATTTCCAAGTTTGTGGATATTATTAGAATTGTCTTAAAATAACTCTCAGTTATGTCGGACAAAAAACGTGTACTCAATGACCTCAGGGTAATAGATTTACGCGCTGAATTAGAGAAGCGTAACCTAGATAAAAGTGGAGTACGCGGCGTGCTTATCCAGCGATTGTCAAGGTAATAAGTCATGGTATTTTTTATTCGTAATATTTTTCTTCTAGCATTTGTTCCAAACAATATTTTAAATACATCATACCATTTTTAGCATTTGGAAGAGGAGGGCCACGATCCAGCTACATTCAAGTTTGAATTAAATCCTGACATCAAAACTCCTTCTAAAAGAACACGTCGTTCTGAAAGTACTGTAGAACAGGAGCCTGAAGATACTCCCACTATGGATGATATGATAGTACAAGACGATGCCGGCGAGGAAGAGGATACCGAACTGGCCGACTCTCAATCTCAACCTCAACAAGATGAACATGCTGATGATGTTGAAGAAGAGATGGAAGTTGATAAACAAAGCCGCAAACGCGAAAGTGAAGAAGACTCTGAAGCAACTCGGGCTAAAAAGCCGTGTACTGAGAAGGATATAAGTGGTGAAGAAGATCATAAAGCAGAAAATAATACAGATGCTGAAGATAGCATCAATTTAGATCTTGGTGAAGATGAAATGCTCAATGAAGAGGTACGTTTCTATTTCTTCAGAGTTACTGTCAAACTGCCTCCAATAGTATCCAAAATTACCAATGGATTTATGATGGAAGTAGATTAGAAGAAAATATTGAATCAGCTTAGTCTTTATCATATTATTTATTTATTTTAATGTTATTAAAGTTATTATTTTCCACATTGTTATTTTTTTTATTTATTGTCTGGATTTATAAGTAGATGGATTAACAACATATGCTGAAAAGTTTGTTTTGGTATTAACATTTGAATATATGAAGTTTGGAAATTTGCCAATATGTAACACCACTAACTTACATTAATTTAAAATTTTACGTTTCAGACTGATAATACTGAGAAGAATGATAACAAAGGTAAGTTAAATCTATTAATAACTATACTGGAAAAACCTAAATTACTCTAAAAATGTTAACAAAGAGGTTAAATTATTTTATGTGCATCAATTAAAAGTGCCTGCATGACCTAAAATTATATATATTTAGGATAATACAAAGACATTAAACCAATATTTTTTGAACTTGAAATGTGAAATGTTGCTGTAACAAGACGGGAAATAAAATACAGAAGACACTGATATGATGGCACTTAAAGCACCACAATTATTGAACATTAATTGACAGCAGCTATTCGGATACATTCAACGGACCCAGC
The DNA here is from genome assembly GCA_019425675.1 of Leucinodes orbonalis. NCBI lineage: Eukaryota > Metazoa > Arthropoda > Insecta > Lepidoptera > Crambidae > Leucinodes > Leucinodes orbonalis. Next base: position 71,326 of record PQWD01001432.1, on the reverse strand, counting down.
AGAAATGCACTGTGTTTGAATAACACCCACCAACATGCTGAATATACCAAATATATATTATTGGGTTCAGCTATGTCAATGGAATATTTTTCTTTGCCATGGCGTCCAGGTGATACAACAACTCTGCTTTTCCATAGTCCATTAGTTATTTGGACATGGTGGCTTAATGCCGCTTCTTCTCCATTATGGGAAAGTGGTGCTAATAACCAATCAAGTTTTCAGGTCAAGATTTTTTATGTTTTCTTCATGGATGTGAATAAGGTGAAGAAATACAAGCTTCTATCAGACATTGAAGATAAGAGGCAGGGCAGGCCGCTGTCGTGTTCCCGGCGAGCGACCTGTGCTGACTCAGCTCATTATTGCAACTGACGTAGATGATGCAGCCCAAGAAGAGACAGCGGAGACAACAGGCGAGGACACTACACCGGCCGACGCCGCGGAGCCATCAGACGCAGCTCCAGACGACGATCAACAGCAAGTTAAAGTTGAAGCCCCCGCCACTAGGTTGGTGTACGTCGAACGGCTTTCGCGACGCCGCCACGCGCATCTATATTCTGCTACGATATGTCAACATTTCAGTTTCGTTTTCACTACAAAGTTTTGCACCTAATAATTGGATCAAGAAATGCAACTGCTCATTGGACTTCGAAGAAGACTCAACAGCAGCATGTCTCCAAAGTATATTCCTGTTGGACCAGCCCAAGACTACCACCAGCGGTACTATGTCGGCGTACATGATCAAGATGTGTAAATACATATAAACCCGGTGTCGTCCCTTGAAGCCAACTCAGCGTGTGCAGTGCTGCACAGCGAGTCACCTGTCTGAATACCTGTGGCGTTATGGTGCAAAACTTTGTAGTGTTGTGTGTGTTATTTGTAAAGTCCAAACTTCTTCTAGTAAATAAAAACTATAGACAAATTCTAATCAAACTAAAACAACTATTAAGTGACAATAAATTCTATATCATTATTTTTCTTCTTTCAGCGATGAGAATGAGAAAGGTGACAAGGAGCAAAAAGGTAACAAGATACGTTATAGAAATATAATCTGCACTATATTTCTAAACATACAAGGATTAATACCTCTTATATTTTTTGTAGATGAAAAAGATAAGGACGGTGAAGGTGATAAAAAGGAAAAGAAGGATGAAAATAAAGAAGGAGGTGCCCGTAATCTTTGGGTCAGTGGACTATCTGGTGATACGCGCGCTAAGGACTTGAAGCAGCTATGCAGTAAACACGGAAAGGTAAATTATATATTATTTATTTTAAAAATAAAGGTCCAACTTCTTACATTGTACTATATTCATGTTATTTTTCCAAAGGTGATTGGGGCGAAAGTTGTTACAAATGCACGGACACCTGGCTCTCGCTGCTATGGTTATGTTACAATGGCAAGTGCACAAGATGCAGAGAACTGTATAAAAAATTTGCACAGGACTGGTATGATTTACTTTATTTTCCCAATTATTCAATGCTGAACTGTTTTGTTCATAGAACTTGTTACAAGTACCTCGTATTCATTTTTTAGAGCTCCATGGACGTATGATATCAGTGGAGAAGGCGAAGTCTGAGTCGGAATCTTCGGCACGACGTCAACCGTCTAGAAATGAGCGTCGGCCAAGCAAGGAGCGCAAAGATGACAGCAAAGAAGAGGTTAGATTCATGTCATAAATAGGCTAGATTTTATAAAGTATTGGTATTTTTCGTAGTTGTAGTAGATATATAATAAATATTTTTATTACCTGAGCATAATAGAAATCATACTTTTTACATAGGATAAAGAAGGTGCTGAAAAATCAGGTGAAGCAAAGATTAAAAAAGAAGGCGAACTGTCTGGTGAGGAAAGCACACGGTCCACTTCAAGAACTAGGGAAAAGTCTCACAAATCAGATAAAGTATGTTGAATAGAAGTAACTTTTATTATGAAGTGTCTTAAGAAATCTATTAATCAGAAACAAAATTAACTTAATCCAACATTCAATTGTTTTTGGATAGGGCCCGGCGTAGCACTAGGAGTCGAGAACGTAGACGATCACCAAGAGAAGTGCTTACCTTTTCCAAAATATGGGTAAGTTAAATATATTTCAAATGAAACCGAAAGTTTCATTGTGATTGTTAGATTATTGAAAGTTGGTAGATAGATTTTGTAATTTCGTTTAGAAATCTACCCAATTGTATTACCTAAACTAGTAATAATTGCTGTAAGTGTGTCGGAACCCATGGATAGTCGCTACTCCGAAATCGCAAGAGGCCCAAAACCTCTTGTAACATCACACGGTGCAAAACAGCGCTTATATTGTTTCACACTATTACTGCTGTGGTATGAAAGAAAGAAAAAATATATATTTGGTGCAATACAAATTAAAACATGTTATTCCTTAAAATAATATTTAAAAAATAATGCTACCAAAATGGTGGCCACTCGGCCAATGCCAAAACAGTTTTGCCAAGGCGCTGTTTTGCAGTAAACTAGAACTGATCGAGCTATTTCAATCGTGCCGAAGCATAACTCATTAGAAGTATCATTACTATCTTGAAGTCACTTGAAATTATTGCCAGTTTTTTAGGACATTACAGAATGAATAACCTGGTTGTCCAAAAAGAAAGATTATTCTGTGCTACAGAGGGCACGTTCAGCCGGCTATAATCTAAGTTTATTAGTCGTTAACACTCACCAATCCCACTTAGCCGCGCGGTGGCCCAATCTCCCCATGGCTAAACTGCGCTTTTGGGCCCGCGTGGTGGACCGACCTCCTCATTGGTATGCTTCACTTTGAGCCCGAGGGGTGGCCTATTTACCCAAAAGCAATATATACATATATATAGCATACATAATACATAGAAAATACCCAGACCATCTCAAACAGACATGTTCATGCACACAAATGTTTGTACTGCCCGGGGATCGAACACGGAACCCTAGGTGTTGCAGCCGACGTCTCAACCGCTACACCAAATGGGTCGTCAATAAAAACACACCGTGGCGCACATTTGTTTACAACCTACCGACATATAATATTACATACAACACAATGCTGTGTGGAAAGGCATTGAGCAATTGGGTATTTGACACCACTAATCGTTGACGCACTTTTTATGAACTGTCAAAAAGTTATATGTCACGTCATTGCTCACTATCATCAATTGACCTCATATTTATTGGTTTCATTGTATTTAAAAATACAATATTTCAAATAAACAAAAGTGAGTAATGAAACGACATATAATTAAGATGCGCTTTTATAAAAAACTAGCTGACCCGACAGACTTCGTCCTCTCAGAAAAATTTGTAATGTGGCAGTGTTTTGTTCCTACCTTTTTTATATTCTTTGCAAAAATTATCCTGAACAGAACCGTCACCCTGGTAATAATTCGGTGTGAATTAAAATAATTAAATAAAACACTATAAGCATTTAAAAGTAAGTAATTTTAATGAACTTTATATAATAATAGCAATAAAGCTCAAATTGATTCTACGTTTTAGTTAGAAAACGTTTGTATGTGAAAAAGAAAAGGGGTGTTTTTAGGGTTTTCCCGGCAAATATTCGATTTTTTCTCGCCGTAAGAACCATCCTTGGACTTCAACGAACATTTTAAAAAAAGAATGGGCCAAATTGGTCCAAGCGTTGTTGAGTTATGCGCTTACCAACACATTTTGCGATTCATTTTTATATTATAGATGTTTGGTATTTTATTGCGGATGGTGGAGAATACCGAATTGCTCCGCTGCAGTGGTACGATATAGGGCGATAATGGTTGCAGAAGGAGCGCGATGTGGCCCGCGCTCGCGAGAGGTCCCGCGCCGCCCGCGAAGAGGAACGCCGCCGCCGCGCCGCCGAGGAGGCGTTGCGGGAACGCGAGAGACGCCAGCGACAGGAGAAACACCGCCTCGCCCTCGAAAGGGAGAAACTGCGCGCTGAGAGGTTGCCTTATTCGCATTATAATTTTTTTTACATACATATACACCGCACCTCCTGCAACGGCCCAACGTTCGCACAACGTACGCCATGCATCCACCCACTAATCGTGCTTTATGCTTTGTGGGGGATACGCTCATTCTAGACTGTAGTATTGATTTATTTACTTACCAGCTTAGAATTCTACTTCAGAAATCAGTTAACTATGCAACCACCAAATATTGTATATAAATAGGTATAACTCAATCCCACCAAAAACATTCTGTAAAAATTCTAGCCAACTCTCGATGGAGCTGCTTGATTATCTCTAAAAAGTAATGAAATCAAGACAAAGACGTGCCAAGTCTAAGGTTCCTTACTGCAATTAATTAATTATTATGGTTAATGTTGTGTGACTTGGCCGTTGAAGAGTACACAAGGATACAAAACTAGGTGCTTCATGACACCATTGCACCAATCTGTCGCCAGAACCGCTACCCATTGACGGTACAAATGCCACTTGGAAAACGGTGATTCAATAGCCCATCGATTGTAGGCTTGATAAAGCCACTAACGTATAAAGAATGTTCAACGGCCAAGTCACACAACATTAACCATAATAATTAATTAATTGCAGTAAGGAACCTTAGACTTGGCACGTCTTTGTCTTGATTTCATTACTTTTTAGAGATAATCAAGCAGCTCCATCGAGACTTGGCTAGATTTTTTACAGAATGTTTTTGGTGGGATTTTACTTCTTTTTGTAGAAACTTGAAAGGAATATTAGACGACCCATTGGGTGTAATGGTTGAAACGTCGGCTACTACACCAAGGGTTCCGGGTTCGATCCCCGGGCAGTACCTACAAATATTTGTGTGCACCAACATGTCTGTTTGTATTGGTCTAGCGCGCTCGACTTGGCGGGGGCACTACCGTGCCCCCCGATTTTTGACATCGGATGAAGCGGCCCACCATGTTAAATATATATTGTTTAAAGGCGGTATGTCAATCTCTTATAGTTTGGCTGGGCTCTTTTGTTATCTAAGCAGGGTCACCAGGTACTCCAGATCTTCGATTATCCAAGTTATTATAGTTTTCCCTTTATGTAACCATTAAACCCTGACTCTGTACCAAATTTCAGCTCTGTGAGTTAATGGGAAGTACTAGTTCTATTTTGATGATTTTGTTATCTAAGCAGGGTCACCAGGTACTCCAGATCTTCGATTTTCGAAGTTTTCATAGTTTTCCCTTTATGTAGCCATTAAACCCTAACTCTGTACCGAATTTCAGCTTTCTGAGTTAATGGGAAGTACTAGTTCTATTTTGATGATCATGAGTGAGTGAGTGAGTGTCTGTCGAAAATGCGAAACTTTGCTTTCGCTTAACGTCGGAACTAAATGACCTACAGACTTGAAATTTTGGATTTAAAGTAAGTTATTATATCTTACTAGATGACGAAAATTTCAGCGCTCTGGTATTATCCAAAGGTTCTCAAATCGGGGCCTGAAAATGCGGCGAAATGGATCCTGTAAAGGATGGTACGGCAGTGTTTGCCTCGCGCTCGACTTGGCGGGGGCACTGCCGTGCCCCCAGATATTTTCTGATATTTTAAATTTTACATCTTTATCATCTTTGTATTTATATGACTTATTTCTGATTTTGACATTTTAGATTTAACTGTAATGACACTAATTTAATTTAATTTGACTTAATGGTTAAAAAGACTAATCCAGTCATGAGGCTTGAAAAATTAGTCTAGTCCTTATAATAGGCCTTAAAAGCTTGAGTCTCTTTCATCACCATCACTATTTTCGTCTTGCTCTCTTCGTATTGACGTGACATTTTGAAATGCTATCAAGTGATCAATCGAGATATTTTAAACCCCTCACCAACTTGACGCTTTCCTTTGTGTTTTTACAATTCAATTTATTAAAATCCACAAAACTATATACTCCATGCCATCATCTGAAGATTGACGACCTAAAAATGTATATTTTTTATGTAACAAAAATATTTTAATTACAGGGAAAAGATAGAACGTGAAAAGAATGAACTCCTTCGCTTGGAGCGCGAGCGACACAGACTGGAAAGAGAAAAATTAGAGTTGGAGAGGTTGGAACTCAAGAGAGCTCAACTAAGGTTGGTTGGAGATTCTTGTTTTTTTTAAGTTACTTATCACCCTTATTAAAAAAAAAAATTATTTTTTCAGATTTACATCCATAGAATGTTAGATTATCTTATACCATTTTCCATCAGATGATCTTAAAGCATAATGGCAAATTTTTTTTACACAAAAATACATCAATAAACCATATTTTCATCATTATATTTACATGATGGCTGTTCCTTCGTTCGTGACTTTCGACGTCAAGTAGTTCCGGATTTCTTGGTTTGTGTTTCCGATACCAACTCACTTGTGTCAAATGTTACGTAGTAAGAACATGTAACCAAGTATATAACGTTTTTGATGTAAATTTACCATTTTAACTTTCTTTTGTACTTTCAAATTCACCCTCAATCTAACACATTAATAGACGTGTTAGATTGGGGGTGACGGATGACGGAATAGACTAGCGCGTTGAGTTCGAAACTTCACAATCATTCATAATTAGTTCATTTCACTTTAATGCAATCATTTCTTATCAAAAATAATTTACTAGGTTTTTATTCAGCATTAAACCGGTTTGGCTGTTATATTCTAAAAGCATAATAATTATGAATATAATTATAATCTCAGGCTAGAAGAAGAGCGACGCAAACGCGGCTACGAAAGCAGCGCACCGTACCGCAAGGCTGCGGCAAGCCCGCCACCAGAACCGGCGTATGATAGGGACGCACGACACAAGCGCGTACCGCCACCGCCTATGGTAAGTCCACATGTAACTGACCAATGATGTAAAAAAAGTATGGATTCATGTTATGCTCACAAAATATCAAATAAGTATTCAGAATGCAGTGACAGCACACATACACATATTTCGAATTTCGAACACATTTACCTAAACAAATGAGTACAAACTGTACTCTCTTCGGCGGTTCGTTTTTGAGGCACGGATGGCGTACCTACCTTTATATATACAGAATATCATTGTAACTGACTAGAACAGCTTAAGGTTATGTGCTATATTATGGAGATGGTCGCACTAAGACCTTACACCATACACATGCAATGGTTCACTACCATTACACGAGTATCGGTGCGTCAATTTAGGTAAATTACTTAAGCAACACTTACAAACAACTGTTAATGGTATTCCGGTAAAACTTTAACCCTGAAACCACCACTGACATATATTTCCAACAAAAACAATAGATTTTTAATTATGTCTGGAATCCTGGCGGTGAATGTTAATAGTAATTGAATAGTTGATTGAATTAAGGTGTTACCAAATTTTATCATAAAACAGAACGAATGAGCGAATGATTTACTATGAAATGTACTATTGAGACCACAGATCAACAATAAACTATCTATAAACACAATCACGAACACATACGTATATTATTGTTACATTTAGATCGTAGAATTATTCATTTAAATTTTTACCTTAACGCGTCATAGAAAGAGTACACAAGCACTAGCACACTACTATTATATTATGACATGATCGAGCGACGTGATTATGAGGGAAAATTCTGCCTGCCTGACGCGATGGGCATAATTTTTGAGTGAAATTGTGCATCTAATTATTTTATGGTACCTATATCTTAGATTGAGACAAAATAAATACAGAATTGTCGCATATTGTTACAGTCTTCAAGTAGAGGGCAATTCGAGGCGCCACCGCCTCCGCGCTTTGAGATGTCGAGTGGATACGACCGCGGTGCAGATAAACGCGACCGCGATTACAAGCGTGATTACCCCAGACATGTCTCCTGTAAGTTTTTTTAAGTTTTGTCTTTGTATTAATAACTAGCGACCCGCACCGGCTTCACACAGGTGCAATGGTGACAATAGGCACACTCCCGTCGCCCCGGCAAACCTAAAAAATCACAGTTTATCTCCACTATTTAATGGGTGCTTTTATACATATAAAACTTTCCTCTTAAAACACTCTATTAAAAAAACCGCATCAAAATCCGTTACGTATTTTTAAAGATTTAAGCATATATCCCTATATAGGGACAGAAAAAGCGACTTTATTTTATACTATGTAACGATAAAAGGAAATTTGCGAAATAATGACTAACCCTTTAACCGCCATAGTTCTTATATATTCATGAGGCACTAAATTTTCTATTGTTTATCCCGATGGGATTACAGACAATAGAAAATCCATTGTGGATAATAAATAATGGTATGAAGTTATAATTTACAACAATACCTAGTATTTTATGTCACAGTGTTATTATTATTGTTGTATTACAGTAAAGTGACAGTCCATTTGGGAAATTGTGAAGACCTGCATCTTCATTCAAAGATTTTTGTACATTAAATAGAAAACCAATTTGTATGCATCCTAATTAAAATATTACCCTCAAATCAAACTCGAAGTACTTATACTTCGAGTTTGTTGTTTATTGATCATAATTATATTGCCAATTCTTATCCATCTTATAATATTGTGCACAGAAACATATTAATTTATGTGTTATTTTTTTACAGCTAGCAATTTGAAATACCCGAGTAATGGCAGTACAAATGATGATTCAAGACAGCCTGTACCTCCTGGCACAAGGCCAAAGGAACCCAGGTAACTATAAATACCAATACTATGTCTTTGCATATAAGCATCACATTTACATGCTTTAGCCAATATTATAAGGATTTAACTGATTTTGTCATGAAGTTTCATTTCAGACCGGAACCAAATAGGATCTAGAAACCTAAATAAACCAGTTTATAGTGAGATCATCATCATCAGATAAAAATTTTGTTAATAATTACCCACACACAGTGGTGGCTGGTCATTACATAATTCATTTGTAGGCAGGTTTTACAAAAGACTTGCGGAGTTGGCGAGTTATTATAGTCCATATTTTATTGTCTTATCATTCTATATGATTATTGCTTATGTACAAAAATCTGAAACATACCAAAAAAAGATTCTGTTTAACTCCTACCAGCAATGATCCATGCCAGATATAATAATTTATTGTTTTGCCCAGCATATCAGAGCTTTAATAACTTTTAATTTTTTTTTTATTGTAGCCGTTCGTACGACAACCGGGACAACCGCTCGTACCGGCCATCACCGCCCAGCAAGCCTGAACAGCGCAACTGGAACTCGTCCAATCGCTACCCAGATGCTGCACCCACATCAAAAGGTAATTTTGGATATGAAAACTTGGTTACCCATTTACCTCCTTTTCAGGGTAAAATTTAACAACAGTATTCACACTCGTAATTTTAGTATTGGCTTAAGGTCCCCATTTCCCCTCTGCTATAGATCAATCACGGAGTAGATACATAGGCATACTTGGACTGTCCCTACATGCAATATCGAAACTGTCCTTTATGATTTTTATATATCCGTTATTCAACCTTCATTTAGTTCATTTTTACTCTTAAAGAAAAAAACAATAAAATGCCATTTAAGCCATACTTTTCACTAGTACTGTATATGTGCATATGATATTGCAATAAAAAAATGCTACATGTTTTTGATATTGCACATATTGACAGTTGTGTGCAGAGCGCAAACTATGTATATTAATACAAAAAATATTAATTATATAAGTAGGTTATTTTTACAATGTTTAGTTCCCATACTACAGGCTTCACGTTTAACTTGGGCCAAGATGGCGCTTTGTGAATGTCTGTGCATATTTATTTATTTATTCAATACATACACTATCATTACAGGCTTTAGGCCTAATGCAATAATGTAGCTAAACAATATATACTAACATTACAATAAACACATCTAAAAAGTATTGAAATCAGATATAAATATAATTATTTTTATTTACATTACTTAATCAAGATCACATATTTTTTTAATGATATAAAACTTGTTTTATAAACCCTATCCGAAAATACCTAAGAATGTCTACCATAACATAATTCAAAAAGAGTTGCCTTAGTTGCCTCAGCCAAGGAGCAGTAGTTTATTATTTGCGTGTACGTGTTGTCAGGCAACAGCGGCGGCGGTGAGGGCTGGTCGGAGGGTCGGTACGGGGGCGGGTACGAGGCGCGCTACCCGCCGCAGTACCAGCCGCCGCCGCCCGGCGTCTCCTACCCCGACCGGTACGCGCCGCCCGCCCGCGACTACGCGCGCAAGTACTAGGTACGTACACACACATTGTGACTAGGGTATGCGAACTTACTGACACTAAACGTAAATATAAATAATTTACTTTTTTGACAAATCGAGTGCTAGGTTATATATATATATATATATTATAACTGAGTATTCAAACTGAGTGACACTAAACGCAAAATAAATCATCTACATTTTTTATAAATTTGAGTGATAGATTCGTTTGGGCCGTGTGCACAGTTTGTGAGTAGGGTGTGCAATGTGAGCGACACTAATCGCAAATACAAATAATTTACATTTTTGCTGTCGTTCGCACCGACAACATACGGTATTGGCATAAAATTTAAAGCTGAGAGCCATCTGCGCTAGACAATTGCCCAGTGAAGCTATAAATGCTATCTGTGGCCAACAGCAGTAGTCAGTTCGAAAAAAAAGCCTAGTGATGTGCACACACATTGTGAGCAGGGAACGCAAAGTGAGTGACACTAATTGCAAAAAACAATAATTTATATTTTTGTCAAATCGAGAGCTAGTTACATACGCACCCACAACATAGCCGAGTGCCATGCACACACATTGTGAGTAGGGAACGCGAAGTGAGTGACACTAAAAGGAAAATATACCATATACATTTTTTTTAAATTTGAGTGATAGATTACGTATCTACGCCCGACAACATACGCCCAGTACATATGACATTATACCATAAACAAACAAAACTGATTTCATGGATTTCATATTGTTTACAACATAACAACTTATGGGTCATTTAAAATTTCTTATTTTTCTATTTCAGATTATTTTGGGGGCCAGCTTCAGTTACAAAATATATAATGTAAATATTGCATGGTTTTTCCATATAAACATTCAATTTTGCATAAATGTATCCCTTGAAAAATCATTCCTACGCAAAGTGCACTTTTTACTTACTGGATTCATGATTGTATGATTTATTTTATGTTTCTCTGAGAACTATGTACATATTGTACCAGAATTGATACTTTAATGGTTTAAAATATAATAATGTTATGTAACACTGTGAAACTTCGATGTTATGATTAAGTTGATTATAATTTACCTAGTCTAGTTATACATAAGTGACATAATTATGTATGGTAAAAAAATAAAAACACCTTTCAATATTTTCGTTTTTATTATGATTCTTCCTTTAATTAGTAATATAAGTCACAGAAAGTTCAAACTACCCATTCCTCTATATTGTGGCTTTGCCACTTAGCAAAACAGAATGCAGTATCATGCTTTATGAAATCATACTTATTGTCGAAATTTTATTTCCATAAAAACGAATGATTCAGTAAATTCACAAATACTTTCAACATGTTAGTACAATACAAAAACTTACGTACAACTTTGTGCTTCCAAAACGTCAAGCTATAGATCAAGGACGAAGGTAAGAAACTTGTCTCACGCTCATGGGATTAAATATTAATTATATCATATCAGGTCCTGTTAAATGTTTTTAATCGACGACTGCATTATCTTGATCAGATCTAGAGGAATATAAATCTAACAGTAGATCACAAAAACCCATTCCTATTTGACAATCTGGTTTCTGAAATATAGTATTCTACATACTTTATACTCAGAATGCCACATCCAGGCAGCACTGCTATTTGACAAAGTTTTCTGTACTTTGACATATTTTTCTAAGCCTATACTGGACATTTATAAAAGTCCTTTTGTTCAGGAATAAAAGTTGTGCTTAAAAAATATAAAGAATACAAATCACAAAAACTTAAAATAATCCTATGATACTATTAGTAAACTGTTGCTTCATACTTCTGAGTATGGCTATAATTAACATTTTCAACAAAGAGTGATGTTGGCGATGGCACTATATTATTGTTATTGAAGTTATATGACCATGTTTCAATTTTGGGTGATGGTTCTTCTACAGGTTCAAGGCCTTTGAGTGCTTCTTTAGCATCTTCTTGTCCTTGCACTGCCGCCAAACGGAGAAGCCTCATAGCTGTAGCAGTGTCTTGTGATAGCCCTCCACGACCTTGACCATAATATATGCCAAGGTTGTAAAGTGCACCTGGATGCTCTAAGGCAGCTGCAGATCGATACAGTTCCATAGCCTGCAAAAATAAATTAGATGCTTTAATATTTAACAATTTAGATGTACATTTATTAAACACTAGCTTTTGCCCGCGGCTTCGCCCGCGTTAAATTCGGGATGACAAAATTATTCTGTTTTCGTTACCAGGAAAGTGGAGCCATCCACTTGGTAACGAAAACAGCATAATTTCAACACTGCAACACTGCTTCTTCTTTTTCTTATTTAAGGCTTTAAGGGCCGGTTTGCAAAAACTTCAATATGCAAGATTTATTGTTCAAATAGCCATCATACTTGTTTTTAGCTTTCTACCTTGTAAACTGTTTAAACTTATAAAGAAAAAATATGTATACATATATATCACTATACATAGGAATCCCCCGCGCAAGTTTAAAAGTTTTGGAGTCTATTTCCAAACGCGGATCCCCTCTCTCCCCCTCCCCCAATTTAAAAGGTTTTGGGGTCAATTTTGTGGATATATATATATAACTATACATAGGCTTCCCCCACACCTTTAAAGGTTTTGGGGTCTATTTCCGAAAAAAAAAAATTATGTATATATGTTTTTTTCGGAAATAGACAGAATAATTTCAACACTGCAACACTGCTTCTTCTTTTTCTTATTGAAGGCTTTAAGAAACTTCTAAAGAAAATTATGTATTCATATATATCACTATACATAGGAATCTCCCGCCCAAGTTTAAAAGTTTTGGAGTCCATTTCCAAAAACGGATCCCCTCCCTCCCCCCCTCCCCCAATTTAAAAGGTTTCGGGGTCAATTTTGTGGATATATATAACTAAACATAGGCTTTCCCCCACACCTTTAAAGGTTTTGAGGTCTATTTCGAAAAAAAAACATATATATCTATACACATATATATATATATACAACGTGCTCTATAATCCTTCTTATCCCTCGTACCTAAAGTGTCGTTTTACTTTTGCTCGTATTCCTGACGATCCCTGTAGGTCTCACTTAAAATCAATGCTAGCTTTCCCACCGCATAAGTCGGACTTCTTTTCTTATTCCTTCTCTGTGCATGCAGTTAGATTGTGGAACTCTCTTCCATCTAGTATTCGAGACAGCCCTAGTATTTCAATATTCAAAAAACGGGTCAAGGGGTTCTATCTTCCTAGCTGAAATTATTTTTAATTATGTATGTTTATGTATATATATATATATATATATATATATTAAATTTTGGGATGGTATGTATGTGTTTATATTTATATATCTATGTTAGTGTATGTATATATTTATATGTTTGTATATTTATATATGAATGTGAGGTTTCAGGTAACAAACTTAGTTAAATATGTATTTATGTAATAGTTTCTTTGTGTAGTTGCGCACTTTGTCTGCCTGTCTCAGTATGTTTTTTTTTCCTGTTTAGGACTGCTGGAAGAAATTCCATTCGGAATAAGCAGTACCTTTGTACTTTTTTTTCTCACTATATATTGTTCTGACTATTTTGTATGTGTGCATAAACAATAAATAAATATATATATATATATATTCTAGGTTACCTTCTATCAACATACCAAGTTTCAATAAAATTTACCTTAAAAACTGCGGAAAATTGGATATGATATTTCCTCCCCTATTGAAAGGGTTTGGGTGTGGATTTAAAAAAAAAATTGCCAATTTGTCGTTTCTGACAAATAGTCCGCATACCAAATTTCAGCGTCGTACTACAAAAATTGCGGAATGTTCCATACAAACTTCCAACCCCCTTTTGAGGGGAGTGGGGGGGTGAAAACGGGACAAAAAGTAGCCTAAAACCTATTCTAGGTTTCCTACTGTCAACATACCAAGTTTCAATAAAATCTACCTTAAAACTGCGAAAAATCGATATGAAACTTCTTCCCCTATTTGAAGGGTCTGGGGGTGGATTTTTGAAAAAAAAAATATGCATATTTTTTCGTTTCTGACAAACAGTCCGCATATCAAATTTCAGCGTCGTACTACAAAAATTGCGGAATGTTCCATACAAACTTCCAACCCCCATTTGAGGGAGTGGGGCGTGAAAACGGGACAAAAAGTAGCCTAAAACCTATTCTAGGTTACCTACTATCAACATACCAAGTTTCAATAAAATCTACCTTAAAACTGCGAAAATCGGATATGATACTTCCTCCCCTATTTGAAGGGTTTGGGGGTGGATTTTTGAAAAAAAAAATATGCCATATTTTTCGTTTCTGACAAATAGTCCGCATACCAAATTTCAGCGTCGTACTACAAAAATTGCGGAATGTTCCATATAAACTTCCAACCCCCATTTAGGGAGTGGGGGTGAAAACGGGACAAAAAGTAGCCTAAAACCTATTCTAGGTTATCTACTCACAACCAAGTTTCAATAAAATTTACCTTAAAACTGCGAAAAATCGGATATGAAACTTCATCCCCTATTTGAAGGGTTTGGGGGGTGGATTTTTGAAAAAAAAAATATGCCATATTTTTTCTTTTGTGACATATAATCCGCATACCAAATTTCAGCGTCGTACTACCAAAATTGCGGAATGTTCCATACAAACTTCCAACCCCCATTTTAGGGAGTGGGGGGTGAAAACGGGAATAAAAGTAGCCTAAAACCTATTCTAGGTTACCTACTATCAACATACCAAGTTTCAATAAAATCCGTTCAGCCGTTTAGGCGTGAAAGCGTAACAAACAGACAGACAGAGATACTTTCACATTTATAATATTAGTATGGATTTATGAAAAAGTTGTATTTATAAAACAATTAAAATAGAATTGGTTCTCTTGTAATGCAACTTCAGTATTCTGATGACTGGACCTAAGAACCTTAATAGGGTTTTAAGTAAACCTGACTGGCATTTTTATAGCAAAACTTACATGATTTTTACTATCCAGAAATCTTTATTTTTGTTGTCAATTGTAAAAATATTTTATTAGAGGGATTGATGGTGTTAAGTAAATGTTGCAATAGTTGAATGTTGGACAGGTGACTGAAAAATATTATCTCAGGTCTGGAAGGCCCTTGTGACTATCTTTGGAAGGTAATTGTTAAAACCCACTAATCCTCACAAGGGCCTGCATGGTGGGTTACCTCACAGAGTTCCCATAACCATGATTCGTGGGAAGATATGTGCTTTGCAATAGTAAGTTGTAGGCTGATGATTATGACACTTGAGTAATTTTAAAAGGTTCAAGACTTTAAATGTAGCAACTTGCACACTGAAGGTTATGAGCTTTATATAATGTTTCATTAAAATTTTGTGAAACTTACACTGACACATGTTAAAAATACATTACATCTACATTTTGCATTCCTAATTAATCAACTCACCCTTTTTTCATTGATAGTAACACCTAAGCCCATCTCATAGCATAATCCCAAATTGTACAATGCTGGCGCATGGTTGCGATTTGCAGCAGATCTACAAGAGTCAATATTAAAACTAATAATTACTTGTGCAATAGAAAAGTGTTAAAAAAATATCTGAATTTTATTTCTATTAAAAAATTTAATATTATTTATCTTCTTTGCCACTGTTAGCAGAGCAGTTGAGGTCAGGTTGAGTAGTCCACATTGATGGGTGGTTTCTACATATTTGCAGACTCTCAGGCCTGACCTGTACTTGTACTTTTGCATAAAGAGGGAAATTAAACAATATTTGTTTATCATTTTTTAACACTATTTGGGGATCATGTGGTATAATAGTTTGGATGCAGGTTTTGCCACCAATAGTTCTGGGTTCAAATCTGTGCATTACAAATCATTAAAGTGTTTATTTTTCATTCAGTATAATTTCTAAAACAAAATATGTGGATCTATGATGTCAAAAAAATTATATAAATGACTAAAGTTTAGAATTACCTTAATAGATTAAGGCCTTCTTGCAGTTGACCATTCTCAATTGCAGCCAATCCTAGCTTATTTTCTATTGAATTGAGAACATTACCCAAAGCATCTTCTGATGTATCTGGGTTAGTTGAAATACTACCAGTGCTAATAGGTTTAGTGTTTTTGTCTTCTGACACTAAGTGAACAGTGGGTGTAAGTGGCTTATAATTTTCTCAATTTTAGATTCGGAGTTTTAAATTCACTGCTGTCTTGTTAACTGATCGTATATATGGATACAATAAAGCATGCAAAGATGTAGTTGGACATTTCTCTAGATGCTTCTCAGAATGGTATTTATACTTAAGATGAATGAGTTGACTAGTATACCATCCAATTACTAATGCACTGCTCTGTAACAATATTATAAGAATACATGTTATCAAATAGAACTTGAAATCGTAAACAGTAAAAGTTATTGAAATATTTTAGATAGTACTCCAGTACCCAATCTTTAAAATTAATTGTATTTAAAAATAGAAGTAATTTACCCATGTTATGGCACCAATCCAACTGCTAGTCAATTGTTCGAAATTCCATTTATTATTATTGTTGGTTTTACTTCCGTGCTGAAAAGAATTCCAGCATTTACGGGAAGAATACCAGCAGCACGGAGGGCTCGAACGATTCTTTTCATCATTTAAATTTCCTGGAGCATTGACTACTCCAGTAGTACCTCGTTTATCAAAGTGATTTACACCTCTCAAAAGTATCTCGGATGCGACGGGACACATACTTCCACATATTTAAGTAACTTATATTGATATTTGCAATTGTACAAATTAAAGACTAATTAGATAACATTCTCTAAAAACAAGTACAAACAAAGAAATAAATATCAAAGCCAATGAGCAACTGACAGACAGAACTAATCACTTGACTTGACACTCTTGACAGTTACTAAAAAAAAACAATATTCTTACCATAGATTATCGTTCAGTCGTGCACTCTAAAACATGAAGTCGTGCATATCGAGGATCGAATATATTATATTACTCTAATCGAATGTATTGAATCCACAGAGTATATAAAATTGAATCAATCAAATAGTGTAAAAAAAAAAGTCCGTCGTTTGAATTATAAATATAAATAAAATAAATCCACCATTCATAAAATCGGTGTTTGCTTAGGTTTTTAATTTTGTTATAGTAGAATTAATGAATGATTCACTAGTAAGGTTGTAAATTAATAAGCATAAGTTTTACATTTGTGAATATGTTTCGCGGGATACCCATGGAGATAAATGATAAAAATGATATCCTAATTGACCAAATTATATCTGAATATGATGATACAGCGATGTCGTTGCCCGATATTGAATCAGAACCACACCTATTAATATCAAAAGTAAGTTAAATAGTTTTAACTGGAACTTTATTATGTTTATACGATAATTGATATATTTTTTACTCTACTCTGATTGATTTTTAAGGTACGCAAACATTATATGGAATATATAGTAAAACTTCTTTCGGACAATTATGAAAATAGTCAAAAGCTTGTGAACAAAAACATTTATTTACCAAGCTCTATATGGAGATGTGCAAACTTAATAGAGAAGCATGCAGCACGAGCATGCATGTTAGTTCAACTTTACAGAAGGAACTTAGTTCTGTGGTAAGTCACAAAATTCTATATAATTGATTACCATGTCATCAATGGAGTAATATTTTCAAAGCTTTAGATTAGTATGGAAAGCTTTATCCCATAAATTTTGCAAATTTAAGTGCTGAACATACATATGTTTATAGTTTATTATTTTAAATACAGTTTCTATTAATTACATTCGGTTTCTTCAATTTACTGATATGTAATTCCAACACTCCCACTTCCATATTTGTTGATCTGTAACTTGTTGGTAACATTTCTTTTATTGAAACATGTAAATTACATATTTTTTTAAAGAGCTTCCTGTAGATAAATAAATAAATATTTTCTTTATAGATACATGAGCTTAAAAGTGACACTAAGAAAGGAAAATTGTACAAGAAATTATATGATTGTCTTAGAAAACCACCAGAAAATGAAAAAAAACTTCAAACATCATTTAATTCTAACAATTGCAACTGTCAGTGCACTTGTAACTTACGTAACAAGCGTCACAGAGCATCAGAATCACCTACAAGGTCTATAAACAGAAATGAAAAAATATACACCAGATTAAATACTTTAAACAGTGAACCAGTTTTCAATATCCCAGTGATTGAAAATTTACAAGTTGACAGCCCACATATTGCTAAAGAGAAATATTTATCAAATCATACACCACTGCTTACTCAGTCTACAACAGCTGTTTTGAATAAACCCAGTATGCCATTACAACCAAATACACGATTATCTATTGAATCTCATGATTCCGATGAATTAGTATTACAGTTGGAGAAAATATTTCAAGGTGATTCTCAGGAGGATGATCTCTTTGATGGTGGATTTTGTGATACCTTTGATAATACCTTGCTAGATGATAGTAAAAAAAAAATAAATAATAAAGGTCCAGAACAGAATGATATGCAACATTCTCTTATAGAAAACCATGCTGCACAAATTAAATCTTTGGATGAAAGGTTAGCATCATTGGCTGGAATGTTAGTTCATAATAATGAACCTGTCAATGTTACACAAGACTGTGGTGAATTACCAAAAAACAGAAAGAGGAATTCCAGTAAATGGCTTTGTGAAGAATATTTTCTTAAAATAAAATTGTATGAAGTTTTAGACGAGATTGGCGACTCTAACCGAAAAAAACTAGCCAGGGTAATATTTATTTCCAAATATAAATATTATTTTAATACTATACTCGCGTGCAAGTAAATCGACTCAAGCCTCAAGTATGCATAACAAGTGATATAACTAAAAAATGCCTTATTATACCTCTATATAATGTTTTACATAATTAAAGCCTAGTAATTGAGCTTTAAAATGGTGTAAGTTGCATGAAAATCGATTCAGTAGTTTAGTAAAAAAGGTTAATGCTATTGATAATGTAAAAAATGTTGAAAATTCATACAATTTCACAGTATGGGGTTATTGTGTTTAAATGAAACAAAATGTGCGTAAGATAAAAAATTATTCGTGTCAATATTTGGTATTCCTCCTCTAGCTCTGATCACTGCTCTCATGCGATTCTTCATCGACCTTATCAACTTTTAATGGATGATTGTGGTATTCGACCCACTCTTCTACCAACGCAGTCTTGAGCTCATTGATGTTTGTCGGAGCTGGATTCCTCGCTCTAACTTTTCTTTTGAGCTCGTCCCATATGTGCTCAATGGGATTTAAATCGGGGCTGAGCGCTGGCCAATGCATAGTGTGAATTCCAACTTCGTTCAGGAAATCACGTGTGACCCGAGCAGTGTGACATCGGGCATTGTCATGCATCAAGATGAAATTTTCCCCAATAAAGCCTTGATAAGGGACAACTTGACTCCTCTCCGGCCTCCCCAGGAACGAAAACAAGGTCTGTTTTGCCTCTAAGGAAATTCCAGCCCACATCATGCAAGATCCGCCACCATATGCAACGGTTTCCACAAAGCAGCACTGTGAAAACCGTTCACCGGGACGACGGTATACCCGACCTCCTGTCGCTGCCATGGAGACACATCCTCGTCTCATCTGTGAACAGGACTGACTGCCATTGCTCTATGCTCCAATCCAAATGTTCTGAGCAAAGTGAAGGCGTGCTTGACGATGAGCTGTGGTCAACTTCGGCCTGTAGCGGGTCTTTTCGGAGTAAGGTTAGCTTCTTTCAACCTTCTTCTAACTGTCCACTGACTGACAGTCACCCCGCGAACTTGACGTAGCTCCTGCTGCACATCTACGCCGGTAAGGTGTCGATTTCGGAGAGAGGTCAAGACCAAAAACCGGTCGTCACGCTCCGAGGTGCACCGGCGTCGGCTGGTATTAGGTCTCTCGAGTGAAGGCACCAGTCTCTTGAAACCTTCTGTATACTCTCGAGACAGCGGACTGACTCATATTCAAACGACGAGCGACTTCTCGCTGGTTCAACCCTTCTTGCAACAGGGCAACGACTTGAGCGGCTTCTTCAGGTGTTGTATCCATAATTTTCTTCAAATGACGGCATTAATTTGCAGAGATGTGTTCAGGTCATCGTCTAATGAGCGACTGATAAGAAAAAAACGATTACAGGGGGTTGTGTCGCGCAAGTTGTGAATAGAGCGCAGAGCAGTTTACGGGAGGTTGCGTTTAGTTGCATTCTAAGTACAAGTGTTTATTTAAATTACTGATATTATGCTACCATTTGAAAGCCTAATTACTAGGCTTTAATTATGTAAAACATTATATAGAGGTAAAATAAGTCATTTTTTAGTTATATCACTTTTTATGCGCACTTGAGGCTTGAGTCGATTTACTTGCACGCGAGTGTAGTACTAGCCTAGTATGTACTGGTATTTATTGATTTTGTCTCAGGAAATAATTGGTTTTTGAGTGAAAAACTAAAGTAATAATCAATTGGATTTGCAGATTAAGGAAGTTTTGGTTAATTTATTTGGAGAAGATAGTGATGATGATACTGTTTTGTCACCATTAGAAGAAACTCCAGAGTTTGCTATTAGTTGCAAAGAGCGTATTGCTCCTTGGGTTGTTAAATTGTTAACACCATATTATGTTAAAGGACGCATTAAAGGAAAATCACTATTTAAAGCTGTAGCCAAGCACTTGATAAGGCTAATATACCAATGTAGTCGATATCCAGGTAAGTTTTGTTCCTATTTTATTTATGAGTATGTTTATAAATCTTAATTCTGGATATAAAAATCTTTTTATAAGAAAGTATTTAACCATGTTTTAACAATTAATAATATCATTATCTTTACTAACATGCAATAGTGGTATACAATAGTTTTACATAAGGATTTTCAGATTGTTAATGCCTCATTCACACAGTTTCACTTTTTTAAATGGTTACAACCATGTATAGTATGTACTTGACCATTGCCTTCTCCAAAATATATTCTATTTATGAAAGCACAACATCATCATCAGCCTACAATTTTCCACTGCAGGTGTCTTTTATTGACAGATAATTAGTCAGAACCCCATGCAAATTGGATGTTATCAATTATTATTCACTAGAGACAATCAGGTGGCCTACCTGGCTGTATAAATAGCCCAGTGACAGACAACTATATGGGGACTCTTACTGACCACTGACCCTTGGATAATGCACTAAACTCAATTCTTAGTAGGCTATGGATCCAGTGCTAACAAGTAAACTTGGAATGCTTTAAGTATTATTTATCACTTAAAATTTTGATATGAAGAATTAGACTATGTTTTTCTTTTCAGAGGAATATGAAGTGCATAGTTTTGTATCTGATTTCTTAGAAAATCATAAAGTGATAAGATGTGAGGCTGATTTCATGAAATTCAAGATAGACAATTTGTAAGCTTCTAGTTACTTCAATATGATAAAACAAGAAAAAGTGGCTGGCTATATAATGTTAATTGATGATTTAATATCAAAACAATATTCAGCAATAACCTTGTTAATGTGATATAAGTTGAGCTAAATTAAATAAATGAAATATGAACTGTTTTAATTATAAATGTAACAGAAATTAGGTTCATATTCCTTATTTTTTTACTTTTTTCTGTTCTGATGTTGTGGGTTCATCCTTTTTCGTTTTTCACATTTAGTAAACCATGCATTTAATGTTTGTTGTGTACATTTATTTCTAGTCACTTGCTGTGGCAATTTTTTTATACAGTTATTTGACTTATTTTTAGATTTGTTAACAAGACTGGAAACTTTGTGCCATGATAATACTTCAATAGGTTTCAGAACAGCAAGTGCCATTTCTGTGGACACATTTTCTATATCCAGCCAAGCCTGAAAATAAAATGAAATAGCAATTATGAATTGGTATACCACATATATAGTGTTTATGTAGATAGAAAACCTACTTCTATTTGTTCTTCTTGGGATAAAATTGCTGGCATTCGGTGATGCAACCAGCTTAGGGTTTTATTAGACTCCATTGTTATAACTGCATATGAGTAGACAACCTTATCATCACTTTGCCAAATATTGTAAAGTCCAGCCATATATAATAATTTAATGCCTGACCATCCTTTGTCTGGGTCATATTTGTTATTCCATGTTTCTGGGTTATCCATCTAAAATTATTTAGTCAGCTATTTGAGGCAATTGAAATTTGTACCACAGCACAATGCTATATACAAATTTAGATTGCCTGAATATGTACACATAAAACTAGTTATTTTTATTATAAAACATACTTTAACCTTGCTTTACCCTTTATTATATACAAAAAATATTATGCAATAACCCTTAGATTTATAAATAAATCTTTGATTTATGTATTATCCCTGTTGCTCAATAAATAAATGAAATCACCTCAACATTTCCTTCTTGTGATGCATATATATAAAATGGTTGTTTATGTTTTGTTTTTGATGACTCTGCAGTAGTTTGCCATTCATAAAAACCTTCAACAACAACTACACATCTGCCACCATTTTTTAAAATAGGGCTATACAGTTTAGATTCTCTAATATTTTCCAAACGACAATTATTGGTACTCATATTGTGATTTTTGTAATCTCCCTGTTGAAAAAAATATATTTTATTACATGCATTTTAAAAACAAGTCTTTGCATAGTGTTTAATATTAAGTCACCTTCATCCAAGGAGGAATAACACCCCACATCATTGGTTTTAGCAATCTTGAAGTTTTTGCAGCATTTTTATATTTACTAGCTGATACTAAAACTGGAGTAACTTCTGTAGGTGCTATATTATAGGAAGGTACGTACTCTTTGCCATCATTGTGTTCAGAATGCCAGTCTGGTTTAAGAAAATATATTTCACCTTTTGGTTTATAGCTGCAAGCACACTGTAGTTGGTCTTTATTGAGAGATCTAAAACAAATATAAAATAATATGATTATAAACTGTTATGGATTATTAATTTTGAAAGGGTCTTACAAGACACTATAATATAATATACTAACAAACCAGTCCTTCCACACATTACGTGGGTTCACAAACCTCAGAGATACTGACGTATCGTAGGTTAATAATCTAGTAAATATATAATGTCGCAAAAACAGAAACACTTAACGTATTTTGAATTTCTTCAGGTATGTTGATAAAAATAAACTGTTTTTAAATTTTTAATTCAAGCAAGTGTCAAAGTCGTACAATTTTATTCTTTTTTTAATTGTTCCATTTGGAACAGGCTAAAGTCATGGATAATACTGCTTCGTAATGTGTAAGTATTTTTTTATTTAATTATTGATGA
The DNA here is from genome assembly GCA_019425675.1 of Leucinodes orbonalis. NCBI lineage: Eukaryota > Metazoa > Arthropoda > Insecta > Lepidoptera > Crambidae > Leucinodes > Leucinodes orbonalis. The sequence continues at coordinate 47,993 of PQWD01001432.1, read as the reverse complement.
AATGAGTGAATATGCATGATAGATTGATTCCCTCCCTTTCTTATAAGAAGAAGAAGAATTTATTTGCAATAAATGTGGTACATAATAAAGATGATAAATAATCAGAGATCACACATTTAGCTCACATGTCAGCATACAAATATTAACGATAAAACCTACAAAAACAAAGCATGGACACAACAATTAATTATTTATTTTTATTATTATAAGTTTCAATTAAGAAGTAGGACTTTACTGAAACTTATGGGATAGGGAGAGTAATTATTTAATGTGTAATAATATCATGGACAGAGAAGTATAGACACTAGACAGCTTGAAAGCATTTGTCGCATTCACACAAGACTAAGAACAAAAGGATGACGTGCGAAAAAGCGGGACGGAATGATATGATCTGTCCGTCACAGCGCGTCGCCTTTTTCAAGTGTTTATGTGTTATGTGCTAAACATGGAAATTTGAACTTGTTCACTCATTAAGTAAAAAATACTAATGAGGAAGCATACTGTATGACTTTAGCCTTTTCCAAATGGAACGATTAAAAAAAGAATAAAATTGTACCCAATTGTCTGCTGCTGTCTGTCATGCAGTGGCCCAAGCATAGCCCCACTGAGGCTAGGTTTTTGACCAGCGTTGCCAGAAGGTTACTTTTGTAACCTTTTTGGTGATTTTTGAACAGCAAAGGTTACTTTTAGGTTACACGAATCAAAAGGTTACTTTTAGGTGATTTTAAGGAATTTGTGTGTTTAATTTCTTTTCACATAAATGAAACGTGTGACGAAATGCTTGATTCAGTAGAACTGAAACCGCAGTTCAAACGACTCTTTCACACTCACACAACTTGTATCTTGCACACTCACTCGATTATTTGTTTTTGTTCGGGCTCGTCTTTAGAATATTGCGAGCGGCTACGGGCTTCTTTTTTTGGTATTACCAATATGTCTATATTGTTATAACATGTAATCATGTGAAGTTTTATTGTGCAGAATCTAATACTTTTCAAAAAATAATTCCTAAAGATTACAATAAGACGGTTGTTACTATTGCTGTTACAATGTTAGGTTATTTTTACGCCGTTCCGACGTTTCATAGCATCAAATCAAAGTTTATTTCATAAATTAAATTTAGAAAGCATGGATAATGTGTCCGTGATAATTCTTATTCTAAAGACCTGTTGTTTGTTTGCCATCTTATAATAATATCATATTTGTTGTAACCGAAAGTTATGTAATGTTTGTATTTTGTGATGAATAATTGCAATACAACATTTTTTCCTATCGGACCTTTACTGGAACCATTTTCGGAGCTGCAACACTTTACCTACTCATTGATCATCGATGTTTCTGCAATTTAATACAGCTTATATTCAATCTTTTTAATCAAAGAGTATATAACTACAATATATCGACGGTAATAAGCGACAATGCTGTATGTAATGCCGCATACAAGGTATATGCGGCAGGGCCGGATCTAGGGGAGGCAGACGGGGGCACGTGCCCCGGGCGGCACGGTCAGGGGGCGGCAAACCGACTAATGGACCACTCATCATTTACCTTACTTGCCCGCGGAATAAATAATAGTACGAGTGCATGGCCATAGAAATACGACTGATAACCGGAGCGCGGAGTAAGGCATGTTACTGAACCATTACATTTTTTTGCATAGTTCTAAATAGGCGCTCGCAGATCACGGTCAGCAGGCGGGTGCAGCTGCGATCTGAGGAATGACTCTGTATACGAAAACTCTCTCGTCGATCTCTATACAGGGCAGCAGTGTATTATTTCAAAGTTACGTAGTTATTTCTCTTTGTTAATTGATGCCAACTTAGCTGCTTTAAAGCTATATCATTTTCATGATGGACAGCTACAACTGAAAAAAAAAAAAATAAACAATTAGGCTCCTTTTACTTGCATCAAGCGACCACGTTTTTTAAGAAAATATACAAAATAAATTGGAAATAAAACGCCTTTTTCATCCAGTGTGACTTCGAAAAAGCTGAGGCGAGTAGTCTTATTTCATTATAGAACTTAATTGATTAATATCAATACCAATAATTGATAAATTGTAACTTTTTAATGACATTGCTTTTTTGCCGAGGTTAGGATGGTTATGAAACAGCTTAAGCGTTATTAGACCCCCGCTACGACGGATATACCGCAGAGCTTTTGAAAGTAGGGGGCACGCCAGTGCTTAAGACCCTTCAGAAGCTTTTTATTTCTGGAATCGGTGAGGAGCAATGGCGTGGTGGTGTTCTTCTTCAAGAAAGGTGATTAAACCTTTTCCCTCTCTATTCAACCTATCGCAGTCCACTGTTGGACATTGGTCTCATTTTGCGCCAGATATTCCGGTCCTCCGTTTTTCTCGTCCAGACTCCACCAGCGACTTTTCGCAAGTTGTCGGTCCATCGGGCCGGAGGGCGTCCTACGTTACGCTTGCCAAGACGCGGTCTCCGCTCCAGAACTCGTCTGCTCCAACGGCCATCGGTTCTGCGACATCATTACCCACTGCCACTTCAGTTCGCTAATCTGGCGAACTATGCCGGTAATTTTAGTTCTTTTGCGGATAACATCATTTCTGATTTTATGTATAAGAGTCTCCCAACATAGCACGCTCCATCGCTCGTTGAGTAACTTTGAATTTCTGAACCAATCCGCAGTCAGTGTCCATGTCTCATCTGCGTGTTGGTATGGGTAGGACGTATTCCTCAAAGACTTTGTCCTTAAGCGTTGCGGAATCGTCGACGTGAAGATCTGATGTAACTTGCCTGATGCCGCCCAGCCCAAATGAATCCTTGATGTGTTTTATCTATGGTTGGGGTTGCGCGCGCAACTGGGGTTCATTCCCGCGCTTTTGGAATGTTGAGAATGGCTGAATCAGTAATAAATTAGCTGCCTTGCAAATAGTTGTTTTTATTAGCCTTAATACATCTCAGTGGCGACGAGGATAACAATATTAATAATAATTACCCACTTGAATTAATAATGGTTTCAATGATCGGAAATCTTGAAATTTTTGACCATATAACCCAGGATTGGGAAATTTATTATGGTCGACTACAACAATTTTTAAAATTAAATTGTGGTATTAAGGCGGAAAACAGGAGCGCTTTGTTGTTAACACATCTTGGTGATGAAACCTATCGTTTGGTGCGTAATTTGGTGCATCCCAAGGAGCTCGAAACTATTGCTTTTGAGGAGTTAGTTGCTGCTCTTAACAATCATTTCAAGCCCATAAGAAGTACATATGCAGATTGTGCACAGTTCTACGACGCGAAAAGAGATGCGTACGAAAGTGTACAAGAGTGGGCGGCACGACTACGTGGATTGGCTATCCACTGTTACTTTGGCGCGGCGCTGGAGAGGATGCTGACGGATAGGTTCGTGATCGGCATGAACGCGGGCCCTGAGCGAGACCGTTTGTTTGAACAGGACGTTCATACTCTTTCATTTTCTAAGGCATTGGCAATAGCACAGCTGGCGGCTTGTGCTCGTCAAGCTCGTGACCAATGTCTAGTTAAGCAAGAGGCGATGTTTCGTGTAAGTGGCCGGAGGTCAACGACACTTCCTAAGGACGACATGACGCGTTGTAGTGTGTGCGGAATAAAAAACCATACAGCAAACAAGTGTAAATTTAAAAGTTATCGTTGTCGGGCGTGTGGTTGTAAAGGACATTTGGTAAAAATGTGTAAAAATAAGGAAAAGGTTCGTGTAAATATTTTAGATGTGATTTCGAAGCCAGTTGCAGCGGTACAAGCCCCATCGTCATTATTGCTTGATGAGGATAAGCACAACTGTAAAAAATGTTACATGTTAAGTCTCAGGTCAGTGAATAATGCACCCATATTTGTAACAGTTATGATCAATAAAAAAAATTACAAATGGAATTAGATTCGGGTTCAGGTGCATCTGTTATCAACAAACAAAATATTTGGAATTGTTCGCGAATGAAAATTGGTTGCTGATAATCTGAATATGTGTTTATACAATGGTCACAAAATTACACCTCTTGGTTATTTTTTAGCTAAAATTGTTTATTTAAATGTAGAAAATAGTATTAGAATATATGTTGTTGAAAAGGGAGGTCCACCGTTATTGGGGCGTGATTTTATGACTTTGTTTAAATTTTATTTCACATCGAATCTTAAAAATATTGTAACGAATGTATCGAGCGAAGAGCAGCAAATATTAGATGAGCATTCGGATTTATTTATGGAGGAATTGGGAACTTTTAATCGATTCAAAGTAGAGTTAAAGTTAAAGGATGGGGCTCAGCCAAATTTTTCAAAGCTCGTGTTGTACCATTCGCCTTAAAAAATAAAGTAGAAGAGGAAATTCATCGTCTAGTGGGCTTAGGGATATTAGTGCCGGTAAATCACTCAGATTACGCTACGCCAATTGTGCCAGTGCTAAAAGAAAATGGGAAGGTTCGCATTGCTGGGGATTTCTCCATCACGCTCAATAAAGACCTTTATATCGATAGGTATCCATTACCACGCATTGAAGACGTGTTTGCAAAACTAGGTGGGGGTGTATTATATAGTAAATTAGATTTAAGTAATGCATATAATCAATTTGAATTATCTGAAGAATCGCAAAACTAACAACTATAAATACCAGCAAAGGTTTATATAAATTTACACGTCTTGTTTACGGATTGGCTAACGCACCGGGCATATTTCAACGAGCAATGGAAACCTTATTAGCAGGAATCGAAGGAGTTAGTTGTTGGATAGATGACGTCTGTGTAACAGGTCCTACGAAAGAAACACATTTACAAAGGCTGCGTGAAGTCTTGCGGAGATTAAGTAACGCGGGCTTGAGATTACAAAAGGATAAGTGTGCTTTCTTTCAGCCTAGTGTTACTTATTTAGGTTTTCTAATTGATAGAATGGACTTAAAACATGTCCAAATAAGGTAGACGCAATTTTGAAGGCGCCTTGTCCTACTAACGTAACGGAGGTTAAACGATTTCTTGGAGTTATAAATTATTACCGCAATTTTATTCCTAACGCGTCTGCCATATTGTTTCCTTTACATGAATTACTGAGAGCGAGTGCGAAATGGCAATGGGGCGAACGAGAACAAAGCGCGTATGAAAAAATTAAGTCAGAATTATCATCAGATCGTGTGCTAGCTCATTTCGATCCGACCGCTCAGTTGATTCTATCGGTGGATGCGAGCCCAACGGGGTTAGGCGCAGTACTTTCACATCGTGGCAGTGACAACGTTGAACGGCCCTTAGCTTTTGCTTCAAGAACGTTGTCTAAAAGTGAAAAAAATTATAGCCAACTTCAAAAAGAAGCTACTGCAATTATATTTGGTGTCAAACATTTTCACCAATATATATACGGTAGACAAGAACCTTTTTTATTGAGGACTGATCACAAACCTTTACTATCCATTTTTGGTAAAAAATCTGGCATACCCGTTATGACTGCATCACGATTGCAGAGATACGCAATTATTTTGACGGCCTAATTATAATGTAGAGTATATAAGTAGTAACAAAAATGTTGTGGCAGATTATTTTTCTCGTGCGTCATTAAGATCAAGTTGCAATCAAGCGGAAGAGTCATTTAAATTTTTTGAATGAAAATGTGGCACCTGTATTGTTTGAAAATATACAATTAGCAACGGCAAATGATAATGTTATTCAAACTGTAATTAAGTATATGAAACATGGCTGGCCGCGTAGGATTACATGTCACTTAATATTGCCATATTTCCAATGTAAAGGCGATCTGGAAGAAGGGCACGGTTGTTTGTATAGAGGCCATAGGATAGTTATTCCAACGGTTTATCGTAATCGCATGTTAGAGGAATTACATGCCGGGCACTTAGGTATAGTGAAAACCAAAGCTAACGCGCGTAGTCGTATGTGGTGGCCTGGAATCGACCGCGATATCGAGCGCTACATTGGGGCGTGCGCGCCGTGCGCCCGGAGCCGCAGCGCCGCACCGCGGGCGCCCGCGCCCTGGCCCGCCTGCACCGCGCCCTGGCAGCGGATACATATAGACTACATGTTTGTAGGGCAACGGGTTTACCTAGTGGTTGTCGATGCCTACAGTAAATGGCTCGAATGTTTACTGATGAATTGTGGCTCTTCGACTCAAGCGCTTATAACAAAGTTAAAATATTTGTTTTCACGTTTTGGCTTGCCGTATACTATTGTTTCAGATAATGATGTTAAAATAAACTCATTAGAATTTCATACATTTTGTCAAAATAATGGTATAACTTATTTAACATCACCAATCTACCATCCAAATAGTAACGGTCAAGCCGAAAATTCGGTTAAATGTTGTAAAAAAATGTTAAGGTGTATTTTAAGCGAAAAGGCTATTGAACGCGATATAGATTTTAAGTTGCTGTTTTATTTATTTACTTATCGGAACACAATTCACTGTTCAACAGGGGAAACTCCAGCAAAGAGGATGATGGGCCGTGAATTACGTTCCAGACTAGATTTAATAATACCAAATAGAGGTCCTATAAATAGTACAGTTGATGTATTAAGCAAAAACAGAATTTTTAATCCCGGCGACCATGTTTGGTTTAAATGGTATGTGGACAGAAAGGCTGTATGGACTTTAGGAACTATTGTAAAAAAATTGGGAACAAGAATGTTTGAAATATATGCCAGTGATTATGGGGTTAGATGTAAGCGGCATTTAGATCAGTTGTTTCGATACACGGGATACGAAAATGTCGGTAATGGTGATCAGTCAAGCATTCCGGACGAAATGCTTAGATCCCCCGTGTCTGTTACGCCGATTCCAATTACAAGTCCGACCGCGGCGACTCAGCCAAACGGTGATTCCGAAACCGTACCTCAAGAGCTAGAGAGGGAGGTGCAGGCATCTGGCATGGTAACCGATAGAGAACTGATAGATAGGCCTTCAGATTTACCAATTACTGTTACCGAACCGGCTTCAATTAATGCCGATTCAAATGTTTCAAACAATCCTTGTTCGCATCATCCTGTCTTACGTTCTAGACCTAAGATAGATTATAAGAAGTATTTTTAATTTACTATATTTTTATTTAGCTTTAAAATAAGGAAGGAGAATTGATGTGTTTTATCTATGGTTTGGGGTTGCGCGCGCAACTGGGGTTCATTCCCGCGCTTTTGGAATGTTGACAATGGCTGAATCAGTAATAAATTAGCTGCCTTGCAAATAGTTGTTTTTATTAGCCTTAATACATCTCAATCCTCCTACTAGCTTCCCTTCCGAAATGGTGCCGGTCAGTAGCCAGTTTTAGCCCAAGTAAACTTATTCTTGGACAATCTGGAGAAGGACGCCACCGACGCTTATCAGAGACGCTACCGGTCTATAATTCTTCAAGAGAGCTTTATCACCCTTCTTAAAGAACGCTTGTGGACCACGCTTCCAGTGTAGTTCCCAGGTAGATGACGGCATTAAAAGAGCTCACCTAATGTCCTAAGGATGGGTTGTCCACCGGTGTCAAGGAGTTCTGTCGTAATACCGTCATCCCACGGGGCCCTTTCATTTCTCAGTTGCTTCAGTGCTGCACTAATTTCGCTAACGTCAACATCCGGCATATCCTACGTACAATGGTGCCTTAGTAGGGCACGTAGATCTTCGCTGTCTTTGGTCTGTACTGATGAGCGCTCGACAAATCCATAGAATTTCTCAACCTCTTCCAGGATCTGTTGGTGTAATGTGAGTAGTTGGCCATCTGCTATATTAAGCTTCACCAGAATGCTTCTTCCAAGTGGTTTTTGGAAAACTTTGGGCCCCCTGTTCTCCTTAATAAGGTCCTTAATTAACCTTGTATTGAAATAGTAGAATTCTCTGCGAACGAGTTTTCGTATCCGCTTGGAGAGAGCCTAATATTCCGGGTATGATAAGTTAAGTCAAAATTCATTTATTTAAATTAGGCTTACAAAAAGCACTTATGAACGACAAAAATATACAAAAATTACATTACAAAAAAACAAATTTATTTCTTTGAACTGTTCTTTAAGAGAGTCACGTGGTCTAAGGTTGTAGATAAAAGCTCTTTTTGTAGCACAAATATTGTATCAATGTCGGCAGCCGTACCCCACAACGGTAGACCATACGACATTACATATAAAAATGACTAAAATAAACTAATCTTGCCGTTTTAACATCTGTTACGAGTTATCTTAGATATTAAAAGCTTATTGAAGAATTAACGACCCATTACGATATTGTGCTACATCTTCAAGTTATTCTCCAGAGTCATTATGATCCGTCTCGCGCATATGTTTGACGATTTCCAGCCCTCCGAACAAGCTGGGTTCCTCAAAGGCTTCAGCACCATAGACTACATATTACATACGCTGTGGCAGGTTATACAGAAGAGCGGAGAGTATAACTGACCATTATGTTTGGCGTTTGTGGACTATGAGAAAGCCTTCGATTCGATCGAGACTTGGGCTGTGTTTTATTCCCTCCAACGGTGCCTGACTTGACTACTGCTATATCGAATTGTTGAGATGTTTGTACGAGAGCGCTACTATGTAAGGCCGAGTACATGAAAGCTTACCATTGGCTTATCATTGGCACCGAGGAGTAAGACAAGGAGATGTAATATCTCTGAAACTGATCACAGCTGCGTAAAAAGTTGCAGCTTTGTCCAAATGTCATTCAATTTGAGGACCTATTATATAAATTAGTGAAATAATATAGGATGATAAAGGTAAAAATAAATAAAAGAGGCGGGGGCGGCATTTCTAAATTTTTGCCCCATCCAAAAAAATCCGGCGCTGATATGCGGTTAACAGCAGTTTCGCTTTTTTCCGTCGATACAGAGTATATAAAAGTACGTTTTACTTTGATTAGTTATACAGAAAAAAAGTGGAAGGTTACTTTTTACACGAAAAGGTTACTTTTTAAAATTTAAGGTAACTTTTGACAGGGCCTGGCTGGCAACACTGTTTTTAACATCATTTGTACATCATTTTGACATTACGGTCCGGTGCGGTGTTTTCTCAATACAATTATTTGTTTTGACAAATCTAATTTTGTGTACAACCAAAAGATTTACGATATTAGCATGGCAGATTCAACAGTGTCTGATGTGAGTAAAATGAAGGTAGTTGACTTACGCAAGGAATTAAAGTCGAGAGGCCTCTCATATACAGGAGAACAAGGCGGAGCTAGTTGCAAGGCTTCAAGCAGCTATATCCCAAGATGACCATGGTGATATAAACTTAGATTCCGATGAGATTGACTCAGATGGCGTTTTAGAAGATGAAGATGACAAAAGCCAAAACGATATCCTTGATGACACCGCTGTTGACACCATCAACGAAGAGTTAGCATTAGCTGATAGTTCTCCACCGCCCAAACAAACAGAACCGAAACAAAGAGTGTTGAAAAGAAAAATTACGATTTCAGACATAGATTCAAAAGCAAGTGACACTAAAGATGCAGGAACAAAAAAAATTGTGTTGAACAGATCAACATCAGCTGTCTTGCCTACAAATCCCAAATCAGACATACAATCAACAGATGATAAGGCTTCAGAGGAACACAAACCTACTGAAAGCAATAAGATACGTATCACTGCCGATACAGATTCCAAGAGTAAGTTAGAAATGAGGGCCAAGAGATTTGGACTGCCTGTCAAAATGACTGAGGCAGAGAGGAAGGAGGCCAGGAAGCAAAGGTTTGGACAGAGCACTAATGTAGTCACTGCAGGGTCAGTTAGCACTGTAATTGGCTCAGGTAGTTCTATATCTGAAAATTTGGACAAACTTAAAAAGAGAGCAGAGAGATTTGGCCAGTCAGTTTCCAAAATAATGACAGATATTGAAAACAAAGAGAAGCTTGAGAAGCGCAAAGCTAAGTTTAACACTTTACAAGCTTAAATAAGTCTTATCAGGTAGACAATTTAATGTATCATTACAATTTGTTCATTCTAACAAGTCTTATCAATAAGTGTAATAAAAATTTTGAAAAACTATGCATTTATTTATTTACTCTCTTACATTCAATAATAATATTGGAAGGTTGATTTTATTTTATCACAAGATAATCTAACATTTTTAAATTCAATCATATTTTATTCATCTGAATGGTAAAAAATGGTAACTCCTTAAAGTCCTCAACATCTGTGTTCACATGATTTTGTGGTATTTCTATTGTATGGTCATTATAATCCTGGGGTATATTAATAGCATATTCCATGTAGGGCTCTTTATGTAACTGTGCCCATCTTACAGCAACATCTTTACTCAATGCTTTCCTAAATGCCATGCAGTGCATGTGCCTAAATTTTTCATATTTGATTCTAGAAAAACCTAAACATGCTAAAGTGTATCGCCAGCATTTCATTAGTTTGGAATTAGCCCCCACATGTTTTGAATCTGGTGTATTTACAACCAGTACACCACCTGGCTTAAGTAAATTATATGCTTTCTCACATGCCATTATCCTTAATTTTGAATCAGGTATGTATTCTAATAAGTAGCAAAAAGCTACTACTTCAAAAGAACATCCCTGTATTTCAGAAACTATGTTATCATTGATGATTGTTTTAGATCCTACCGATACTTTAAGAAAGTCACATTGATGTACAGTGGTATTGGCTGGACATAAATCAATAGCAAATACTTTCAAAAAATTATAATCTTTGAATGGGTTGTAACAACTTCCAACATCAATTAATTGGATTGGTGTTGAGAAACATTCTTCAGTTTCTATAGCTACATTAATTTTTTTGGCTATCTCCATTTCTTTACGATGTGAACTAATGTAATCTTTGTTTACAAAATAATGTAAACAAAATTCTGCTGTCCATGCTATGCGTGAAGTTGCTTCAGAAGAGCTACTAGTGCAGTTGCTTTCCCAATAAGTTGTTGCTAATTTCTGCATACATTGAGCATATGTTTCCAAAACTTCTCGGTTTTCACAATGTACCAACCATGCTTTATTGGGGCCATTTTTCACAGATGACTTTCTTAAAACCAAATGGACGTCTTTCAAATATTGAGCAAGCTTTTTATGTTCCTCGCTAGCCATCTCTCAGGGTATTCACATTAACTTGGAAATGAATGCCCTGGGGAAAAAAAAGAATTATGAATGCATTTATCACTATTTATGAGTAAAATCATTTCCTATATCTTATGATAATTATCATAGCCTACTTTTAAGCATGGAATGATCATGATGAGCCTATAATTATAATTTTATTTGATTGTTAGTCTTAGAATCCAATTAAAATTAATAATTCTTGACGTCAGACTGACAGTCAGTGTTGCCGCTCTTTTTTTTTTTGTTTTTCTTCTCATTAGAGAATACGGGCATCGAGTTGATAACTCCTTCCCCGGACTTCTTCTCAACGAGTTTCGGCTCTTTGGTGGTTATGTGTTTCGGCTGTATGGAATACTGGGCCGTCCTCAGCACGGTCTAACCCACCGGGTGAGACCCATGGGGAGACTCAGTGAGTGACCTGCGGGTGTGAGGTGGCGTATGCTGGCACTGGAGGACCTATATGTTGCCGTTCGATAGTTGGATAAAAGCAATAGATATATCGGTCGGCCTATCGATAACATAGTTTCGATAGTTTTGCATTATCGAGTAAAATTTTATAAATAGTACTGCCACGATCGATACTATCGATAGTCGGTGTAATTTACAGAGCTGATACAATCGATAGTAATTTCTATATTGAGCTTCGATATTTGATACTTGACGACCCATTTGGTGTAACCTAGGGTGTAGCGGTTGAGACGTCGACTACTACACTAAGAGTTACGGGTTTGATCCCCGGGCAGTACAAACATATGTGTGCATGAACATGTCTGTTTTTATGGTCTGGGTGTTTTATAGAAAACATGTGTATGTATTTGAAAAAATAATTATAAATTGTTCATCCGTTGTTTAGTACCCATAATACAGGCTTCCCGATTAACTTGGGGCTAGATGGCGCTGTGTGAATATCAGTGTATATTTGTTTTTATTTTAACGACCCTATAGTCACTAACAGTGCATCAATACAGTAAACTAAGCTATTGATAGTACAGATGATTTTCGAGGTCAACTATCGATAGACCGGCAACACTGCTGACAGTTACGAATATTTTTTTATTCGTTCCAATTAAAACAGGCTACGGTCATATTTCCTCATTTGCCTATAGCGGCCCACTGCAAGGCCACAGACGTATTGTGTGCAAGGCACAGGACTTCCCGCACAGCATAGCTATAGGGAGCATGGGCCGTATCTTGGATTGTCAACTATAGTTTTTTACTAAATTATACTTTTTCCTTTTCAACAGAAATAAGGTACTATGTTATTTGTATCGTGGCTAAGTGGTGCGCGGCGGGAGGATCGAAATAGAGCGTCAATTAGTTAAATATTCATTTATTTAGTTAGCTTATCATTTATTTTAATTTTAGTTATAATTGTGTTGAAGCGCATGAAGTTTTTTTAAAGAGATTCTGAATTATTAATTTGTGCGAAGAGTTGTAAAAAATAGGTAATCTTATTTCAAACAATAAATTAGGCCTTAGTCGTCCACGCGGGCCCAGTTCGGTTTGGCCGACTTCACGCACATCCTTTGAATCTCTTCGCAGGTGTCCTCACGATATTTTCCTTCACCGAAAGAGCATCGGATAACATACATATAATTTCGAAAATTTAAAAACACAGGTTCGTAGCGAGATTTGAACCTGCACCCTCCTGATCGGAAGGCAACAGTCCACACCATTCAAGGTTAGTGTGCTTCAAGCTGTATAATACCTCATATTTGAAATCGCAATTAAAAGGAATTTTGACAACGCTAAAAAATAGTACTAAATAGTACCGCAAGTCAAAAAAATAGTACCACTTTAGTTTCGGAAATTAATTAGAGCCGATTGAAATCGAAAATAAAAAGTTTATTTTTCCTACATTTTGTAGAGGTACAGTCTTATACATAATATTTTAATTCATTTAATATTTTTTTCCTGATAGGGTACGAATAGAATTTAAAAAGTAAAGTTTATGGAATTAGGGTTAGTTTAACTTATTAAAGTGCTGTACTAAAAGTGTGAAAAATAATTTCAAACGCATGGACATTTAAAAAACTGGCAACAAAAGTGTTTCGAAATTCGGCCAGTTTTTGTACATAAAACCACAAAATATTTAAACAATTGACGCGTATCTGTCTATAGAACCATAGATTATGTAAGGAAAAAGACACACGCCATCGACGCTATTTTATTATTTTGGTTCATCCAAAATGCATGGTTATTTAATAAATTTTATTATTTAAAGAATAAAGTGCTTTACATAGGTTTTTTGTAGAATAAGTTTAAGATAAATTATCATAATATGTTAATGTTAATATCAAATTATGAGCAAAAAATTAAATTGATACACCATTTTCAACTATAAACCTTATTGTATTTCTGTACCATATAATTCATACCTATATAGAAGCTGCCTATCTATTAGAGAGCTGATAAACCAGGAAATATAATTTAAAAGAGTTTAATGCTATTATTCAAATCTTGTAAGTGTTTCTCTCTAATTGAAAAGCAGCGTGATATTATAATAAATTCAGCCTCAAACCTTAGGTAAACTAGTTTCATATTACAATACAAAAACATCGGGACAGGTTGAAATGAGATGCTATTTAGTGAAATTAAATAATGAAATGCATATTTTAATATTATATAATTTAATTAGGGTACATACAAACATTTTGTAATGTTGGAGTATAATAATCAAACTAATAAGCACTTTCTTCAAATAGCTAGTGAATGTGGTTATGTTGATGTTCATATATGTTAAAATTTAGAGAGGAGTCTCCTTAAGCAGTTTCGTAAATGTACAATAATAAGGGTAACTATGTGTGTGTTACAAGTCTCGACTGTATGCAGAACAAAACAAAACAACAAATACTACGCCTCACTGTACAATCGCCTTATCACTAAAAAGCTGGAAGTGATCGGTGACCAGCCGAGACTAACACATCGAGCGACTCCTCTCTATTCGTTAATTCAAACAATAATAAATCGTTCATTCGATGATCAATACTATCTTTTTTATTTTATATTGTAGTTAAATCGATTAAAACATTCCATAACTATATCTCTACAATGAAAAATCACACTGATATTTGGAAAGCCAACAAAACAAACAAAGGCGTCCACTCGTTAGCGTAGAACGGCAAGGCAGAGCGGCGCGATCGATTATTTTATGGATCGGCCGGTTATTTTATGGAACATGGCGCCATGACTGTGTCGTTTACGTACTTGATAAAAACACTTGCCTCTTTTTATCACATAGAACTTCATTCCTCTAGATCTTCTCACGAGTTTAGTATAATATCTGAGTTCTTGTCTGTCTTAGGTATCTAGATTATATGATTAGCTTAAGTTTACTAATGTTTGCGACAAAAAACACCAGTGCTCTATTTTTTATAGAATACACTTTATTTATTATAAACATTTTATCAGAAATAATAGTAAAAGTAAACGACCAAACCTAAATCTATCTGAACCTGCAATATCACCAGCTATATGATTGTACCAAGTTCACGCTAGCCCGTAATGTAGCAATATTATTATGATTGGCCAATTTTTACTGGACTTTTAACCAAACTAAACCCATTATGAAATGGGTTTAGTTTTATGGCACAGCGCCCGCCTGTAATTCTACCGCAAATAAAGGTCTGAATGTCCGATGACGTCAGTCTATAAAATTGGGTAGGAAAACAATCATATTATTCAGGCCACATAAAGGCTATAAAAATAAGTAGAATTACTTTTTTTTATTTTACTTAGTTGAATTTTTTTTTTATAAATAACATAATGCAGATATCGAAAGCAGTGTCCGTATCTCTTATCGAGCCAGTCGATTTAACGTATTACATAAACATAATATATACTACTGAAATAATGAACGTATAAATATAGAGAAAACCGACTTGAAAGAAAAGTATTACAGTACGATAAAGGTCGATCAACGATAGATTAGCTACTAATATAACAACATCAAATATATGAAATGTGAAATGCATTATATAGACTAACAATATAGAGTAAAAAAAAACTGGTTCCAATGCATACTTGTTTATATTAATTTATCTACAAATGTGCGATGCTAAATAACGAATCAAATAATTGGCCTTGACGGGTGAATAATATAATTCAAACCGAAATTCCGGCGACCGGCTCCCTCCTATATAGAGACTATAGTAGTATTAAATAACTACTGCAGTCTCTTTATAACCCTTGGTTTGTTAGGCAACATTCTAATTGGACGTATCTAGCACCATATTCCACGCGGGCGTTCCAGCTGCCCTGTACCAACAATACTACGGTAGTAAGGAGCGTGAACACAGTTCCAAGACGAGTATGAATAAAACTACATTAATGGGGTGTAAACACAGTTAATGGTCATCTTCGCCGTCCCTGTGGAGACAATACTATAGTTTTAAGGAGCGTAACACATTTGATCGTCATGTTTCAAGCGTGCCAGCTCTGCACAACGCTAAACTCAGTTGACGGTAGTGAGCACTAGAAGGCAAGGAGACGTAGTCCTTGACCTTACCGGCCCTGCACAAGTCTTTTATTTTTTTTTTATAAGGAGCGTAAACGGAGTACGAAAAGGCGAGTGTGACGTCATGTTCCACGCTTGCGACTTCACCGGCCTAGTACAGTCAAGACTACAGTATCAAGACCTCATATTTCTCATATTCATGAGGTGAGGTATTGGGCCAATATAAACAATTGTGGCATAGTAGTATGTGTAGCGAACGTGTGGACAACTAGCGCCAAGCGCGACCGAGCCGGTCCCGCACAAGTAATACTACAGTACTAAGAAGCGACACAGTTGATCGTCATGTTCCACGCGTGCCGGCCCTGTACAACTTTAAACTCAGTTGACGGTAGTGAGCACTCGAAGGCAAGGATGACGCCATGTACCGCGCGTGCGTCCGTGCCGAGCCCAATAAAACTACAGTAGTCAGGGCTGTGTTGAGGGGGTGTCGGGCCGGTACTTTTAATAGTAGGGCGGCAGGTGCAGTATGGTGCGTCCGAGCCGGTCCCACACCAGTATTACTAAGAAGCGACACAGTCGATCGTCATGTTCCACGAGTGTCGGCCCTGCACTACGCTAAACTCAGTTGACGCCGCGTGCGTCCGTGCCGAGCCCAGTAAAACGACAGTAGTTAGGGTTTGTGTTTGTCGGGGTGGTGGGCCGGTAGATGCGGCGCGGTGCGACACAGTCGATCGTCATGTTCCACGCGTGCCGGTCCCGCACAACGCTATACTCGTTGACGGTAGTGAGCACTCGTAGGCGAGGATGTCGTCATGTACCGCGCGTGCGTCCGTGCCGAGCCCAGCAAAGCGACAGTAGTTAGGGTTGTGTTTGTCGGGGTGGCGGGCCGGTGCGTCACTAGTAGTGCGGCAGGCGGGGGGGCGGCGGTGGGGCGGGCGCCGGGCGCGGGGCGGGCGCGGCGGCCGGCGCCCGCACACACTACCTGCCCTCGGGGAGCGCCCGCGCGGCCGCGCGCGCTGCCGCCGCACCACACTCCTACACGGGGGGACACAACATCCTTTATATACACAACCATCATTCCATTTTAAATTTTTTTTTTTTTTACACATTATGGAGTATAACACTCTATTGTCGGACATTTTGTACGACTTTGTTCTATTTTTGAAATGAATATAATTTAATATTTAAATGATTCATAAGGGGATTCTTATGAGTCGGATTAGAGATCGGTTATGTAATTTCAAAGATAAAAAGGAACTACTTTTTTAAAAGCAAAATGTGTTTTGTCTGAGTGCTGTTTATATAATTATGCAGTCACATTATCAAATTCATCATTTTAAACTTAGAAACGTTAACAAACGTGAACTCAGAAAATCCACTTCGATAGCAAAAACATGCTTACTTGCCCTAGTAAACCACACTAAAAACTTTAAAATCTAGCAAGGGACCATCAAAAATTGCACAGCTAAAATACACAAAACCAAACAAATTAATGAATATGTATAATTTGTTGGCAAGTAATATCAATGCATTGATTATTAAAACTGGGGACTTATAAATTACCTCACCTGTTCTGTTGCTGTATATCTCTATCCCATAATGAACGAAGGACTTGCTTAGTGTTGATAAACACCAAATCCCTCAAAAATCATTCATTGAAGGCTTAATCCAGCGGGAATTTTTCTGGCTGAAATAATGGCGATGCCGTCAAAATTGGGGTCATTCTTTAAGATCTATGTTTGTGTTACCTAAGCAAGAACCTTTATATGATTGGATATATTACGCCTTAATTTAAGTGACAAGGAGTCCAATCAGGCTTAATTAACTCTCAGTGTATTAATACATTTAGTTATGCGTCTGCAACACGGACGAATCGCGTTACAGATTTGACATTACCTGCGGCTGGATAACCAACGGCACCGTTAGTGGGCAGGCTGGCCTCAGTTCTGTGTAACAACTAGTACCTTTGCAATGGAAGCATGGCTACATGAAGGATGTACGTAACCGTTGTAGACTGTGGCTTTACAATCAGCGGCGTGCTACAGTGAGCGGCGACAGTTTTACCGCGTATGGAAGCGAGCACGTGTCGTGATACGCAGCTGCGGCTTCCAACGCTGCAGCCTGGGAAGGTCGAAGGCACGTCAAGTACCTTATGTAAGTGCGGCATCACACGCTGCAGCATGGGGAAAGCAGAAGCAGTTCACACCTCGGTATGCGGATCCACACATCGCAGCTCAGACGGGTGGCGTGGTACGGCTTCCCCTGCTGCAGCAGTGAGTGATCACGAGTGGTAGGTACCTCGGTGCGCGGCTGCGGCTTGACGCGCAGCGGGGCGGGCGGCGAGGAGCGCAGTGGGTGATCAGGAGTGGTGGGTACCTTGGTGCGCGGCTGCGGCTTGACGCGCAGCGGGGCGGGCGGCGGCGCGGGGGCGGGCGGCGGCGCGAGGGCGGGCGGCGGGCGGGCGGGTGGCGCGGCGCGGGCGGCGGGGCGCGCGGGCGCCGCCCGCCCCAGCGACGCGAGCATCAGCCCGCGGAGCAGCGCCGCGCGCGACTCCGCCTCGGCGCCCACGCGGCTGTTTGACGTTCCTGCACACACCGGCGATATTTTATTTTATTTGACAGTCTTTTGTGGCCAGCATTTTAGAACAATTATACAAAAACAATAGAATATATCATGTATTTTTTAAATACCAAAATCAATTAGGTTATGTTATTACGATTGTCCACACTGGTATGGTATGAACAAAAACATGTGTAATGAGATGAATATATTTTGAAAATGATGTGCGCCAGTTTTTTTGCTCTACATTATGCATCGTGCTATTTGCAGAAATAACCAGTGTTGAGTAAAATATACTTTCAAGTATATTCTAAAACATATGAATTGGATGATGACTGATGATAGATGAAATCCCTTCCTTGCACATTAGTTTCAGTTAAAATGTGGCACTTTACTGAAACCCTGCATGGATTTCTTAAGAGCACTTGAAGTGACTGTTTTATTTGTCCAGTGTTCGTGAATGTATTCGAGCATTCGTTCACAAACACTAGTTCTGAACTCAAAATATTACCGCCAAGAAGTCCCATGTAATAGATTAAAGAGAAACTGGTAAATGTGTGTGTGTGTACCCAAGAATCCGGAGAGCAGGAAGTGCGAGTCGGCAGTGTCGTTGGTGGCTGGCTGCGGTTGCGCGGGCGGCGGCTGCGGCTGCGCGCCCGCACTCGACGACGCCGCCGCGCGACGGGGCAAGCGCTCCAACTGCTGGCGGGCCGCCTTCAAGCATTCAAATTTGGAATGACATTCGATTTCTTTTTCTTTTGTGTATATGCCAATACCAAAAGGTATATGACCATAAAAATTGTGCATCATTTTATTTTCAAATCCGCTCCCAAAGAGAATGAAATTTCATATGGGCCTTCTTACAGTTTTCAAGTTAGGAAGCTTAATAAAAAATATAGCTAAAAAAGTACACTCTCTTTGCAATCAGCAAAAATACCTGCTGCGACAACAGTTCCGCGATTGGGCCCACCACTACGTCACGTGACGACGGCACCAGCTAGAATACTATTAAGCATTTACATACATACATACTCTCGAGCTGCAGCTGCATCTTGCTGCGACAACAGCTCCGCGATCGGGTCCACCAATATGTCGCACGACGACGGCACCAGCTAGAATACTATAAAGCGTGTACATACCGTAGCTTGTTGCCTCTCGAGCTGCAGCTGCATCTGCAACTGCTGCAGCTGGCTGGGCGTGCCTGGCTGGCCGGCGCCGCGTCGCACGCCCGACAGCTGCGACAACAGCTCCGCGATCGGGTCCACTACCGCGTCGCGCGACGACGGCGACAGCGACGATATGCCGCCCGTGCTGAGCCAACATACCAAGCACATGTGATAACATTACATCTCTATATAAGGGTTCAGCATATACTTTTTAGGCTAAGAGCCATTGCTTTTGTATTCATTGTATTTGCACTTGCCACTAGCCCCGTGAAGCTGTAAAGCTAAAATTCTACGAAAAATATATTAAGCTCCTTCACACATGAAATACTGAGTGTTAACTGAATATTAGATGGACAGATCAACAGAGCTACTTTTTTCGATCTGTCGAAACAAATAGAGTTGTTTAGCAAATACATTTTCTATGGCATTACAACACTATTTTTGTTGGTTTTAGATGAATCACAGTCAAAATATTTTTTTATAGTTGAAAACTAAAGTATATGTAGATAATCATAACGATAATATTATTGTTATATGTAATATATTTTTTAATATAAACATATTTCAACGTATATCAGTTCACGGGCTGTAACAAGTGTGTTGTTTTTACAAGCCTTGACATTTTAAGACTACTTAGATAGTTTGAGATTTTAAGACTACAATTTTAAGGCAAGAAATAATGAAACAGAATTATATAAATGGGACATGCAAACATTCAATATTAATTTTCATTTCACACAAAACATAGCAATCAAATGTTTTATACCTATTTATTTATTTAATTTTACTCGCTTATGTTCAATCATATTATAAGCAAAATTGTTTATCAATGAATTAGAGAATTAAGCTTTCAGAAACAGGAAAGATATCCTAAAAAGTTAGTCAAAAGTAAACTCTATAAACAGTTACCTAAATTGCATGTTGGTCCGGCGAGCGCGACTGACTCCCCGTCCCGACTGTGGTATGCGACGTACTCCACCGTGTCTGATTCCGCTCGGCTCATCGTGCAATGTGGTTAAGGGTAATATACACATACATTATATGTTACATTATTTATTGAATTAGTAAGTGAACTTGATTCCCGTGGCGTTAAAAGATATCGCCACTCAGGGACACTGGAGCAACAAGTGCATACTGCATCTTATAAATGGAAATATTAGAACAGCAAGGAGAGAATTTTAAATGTTATCAACTTTTTAATGATCAAAATTAGCACCAACATGATCAAGAGGTTTTATTAATATATATAATATATATATGTTAATACGTGTTATTTATTACATGAAATATGTATATAATGTGATATATTCATCTTTTTTGTCTTAAATATTAATTAAATCTGTTGCTGGATAGTCATGAACCCTATTTGGATGATACTAACCATCTGTGTTAATCTTGACCCGTAACAGCTAAGGAACTAAGATCTACACAATATTGAAGGGTTTTAATACAATTTCATCACTTGATAAGCGAGATAACAATAGCATTACTTTTAAAAAGAATATGGAATAACAGCAGTTAGCCATTGAAAGAAATCTACAGAAAGTGCAGTCCCTAAGCCACCACTTAAACATCCATGGGAATAGTCAAGGTGGTGATAATTTTAATTATCACCACCTTGACTATCCCCTTTAACAACACTGCAAAAAAGTGTAATATATAGTGAATAACTATTAAAAGGATATGAGAAATGAGATAAGGTCTCTAGGTCCAGTCCTGTGCTCAAGGGTGAGATGACCAGCAAAGTCATCTGTGACAAAATTTGGCTCCCCACCAGGCATTGAGGCACACACTGGGCAAACCACCTGCAACACAAATATTACTTTGATTAAAATATTTTTTTAACAGACAAATGCTTACACATAATTTTCTTTTGTAGCAAATGATAAATTCTTATTTTACACAATTTATATTTGGTTTCGTATACCAATAAATTACAAATAGAGTTGAATTCAAAGCCAATCTACAAGACCTTTATCAAATGGACAGTAAAAACTGTGTTCAACTGAGCTTTTTCGTTTTAATCATCAGGTAAGCCAGTGTTATGCTGGGCTTTACCTCCGAGCAAATTAATCAATTAAAATTGTTGATTGCCTATGTGTCGATAATTTAAATTATTACAATAATTAAATTCATTGCAAATCTGGTGAAAAAGATCCTCCTTATTGTCATTTACAACAAAAGGAGCCTTGTATGCCACACTTGTTGTTGAGGGTTGCGGATAGCAATCTGCCTCACATTTGCACAGATTTTTTCTAAATGGGCCCAGATTTCATTTGTTCTTTGACTGATAGGACTCATGACAGATCATAAGGTTAGCTTGGGACCTGAAGATGGATGGACTTAACTCAAATCACAAGAAGATTATTTATATGCATTTCTCTAACAATAACAAATTCATAGTTAGTCATTATATTGAAAAAATCACTTAGTAATAACTTAGTTTTTACCAAGCAATATTTCTATTTTTGTCATCACAATGACGAGAATTGGTAAACTTACAGCCAATGTTGTATCAGCATGATCTGCTGTAACATGTTCCATTAAAGCAGTATCTGTGAAACCCATCCTGTTACAATATGGGCAAGTATATGCTTGAGGCTGCTCAAGTGCCAATGCTTCTCCTCCATAGTACAAATCTGGAACAATAAGAGGTAAATATTATCATTCAACCTATGATATACATATATAAGACTATTCTTTATTTCATACTCTAAACCCTTGACGATTATTTACCAGAAAATAATCTCCTAATATCAGATTCTTATTGGATTCATAAAAATAGCAAAAACCAAGTTAAATTATTATTTACCCTAAAATTTATTTCATTATTACAGATAAAAATAATAACATTGAACAATGAACTGTGTAACTGTAACTAAGTAGGCCAAATAGATTTGTTTCTACAAAATGTATGAGACTCACCAAAATCACTTCTGGAAAGAATACATTGCATTGGATGCTCTGTTGTATGTTGGTTTGTGGTGGCGCCGGACTCATAGCATGCAGCGCACAAGTCATAGTCAATACAAATCAAACATTTGTATCGTCGTCCTCTGAAGTTATTTTTCAAACAAGAATCACAGCTGACTCCTGAAAAGATGTCAATACAATTTACAATAACAATTTGCACTTTCTCAAAATGTGTAAATACATTATTTCCTAGATTCATTTCAATTAAAAATATAGCAAATACTATACAGTACAAAGATTTCCGTAAAGAAATCCGTGGTGACAAAAGCATCGAACAAATTTTGATTATCATTACCCACCTTCATGGCGATTCATTTTCGCCAGAAAATGTCGCCGAAACAAACACTTCTTGGCACCAGGGTTACCGCTACTCTATGAGGTATTTATATTACTAATCTAAAATAAGTAACACAACATATAATACACTAAAATACAAGACTTTTAACAAAAATTTCCAAGCAAACCTAACCCAACCAGGCCATCATAATGACGTCACATAAATGAAGTCTGTGTTGCAATTTAAAAAAAGTACTATGTCACATCACTTTTTACTTTCGTGAAACGGTTAAATAAGTTAACGTTCAAATAAATTAGCATTCACAATACGAATTCTAACTGTCAAAACTGTCTGGTCTTCAAATAGAGCAAATATCTTCATTGAATTTTATTATTTGCTAAACAACCGTTTCCTTTTTTATAATTTCCATAAGAGTAAGCATAGTCCGTCCTTTTTAACTATTGAATCACTTGGTATTTGAAAGTCCCATCATTTACTTGGCAAGCATTTGCTTCTCAGTAGGTACTGAACACATTTGCGCGGGAATTGCGGGAATTTTATTGTAATGAAACTTAGCCTGCTTAAAACTGAAATATAACAATATGACTGATCAGTTGTGCCATTTGGTTGTCGATGGGAACGATGTATTGGAGTTCAAATTGGGTAAGTACCGTTCTTTGATGATACAGCTATTGTTATATGTTGTATAGTCATACACCTGTAGAACATGTCAGATTTGTTGTAAAGAATTCTAGCTACAAAATTGTATATTATTTTACAATTCGCTATAATTTGGAAATTTATGTACATATTTGTCGCCGTTTACTTCATATTAAAACATCAATATCAAAAACTTTTCCCCAAAATTTTTAAATTTGGCATAGTTTAGGAATAGGTTATTACAAGATGGGTTTGGTATTCACAATGACAAAACTACTTACACTATTGTTAAATATTTTAATGTACCTTCAAAATTTTTTCTGCAGTAAGATCACCAGAAGATTTAGAAAATGATGATACTAGTTTTGGCCCTGAAATGTGCCACCAAGTCTTTGGTGAAAATGAGAACATATTTGGTTACACAGATTTACAAATTCATTTATACTACAGTGCTGGAAGCTTACAGACATATCTTGGTATTGAGTACACAGACAAGGTAAAGTATTTAGGAGCTTTTGTTTTTATATGAATACTGGAAGGAAATGAATATTTATAACCTATCTTGCTAAATATTTATAACTTGAAGGGAACAAAGGAATATGCTTTTCTGGACAATTTCTATCTGGGCAGATACAAAATAATATTGTCAAAAACACTGATAAATCTGTTGTAGTAATAAAGTAAATTAATATTAAAATAACAGACATTAAAAATATCATAATTTAAGTACAGAAAATTTAGGGGAAGTTAAACTTAATCTGAAGTCTTGCTAAACTATTTGAATGTTAGTTTTAAAACAAAGCACTGTGTTTCAAAATTTTTCTTATTGGATCATAGCAGTTGACTTTGAATAATTTAATGTACAAAGTATTTAAATGTTACCTGTTTTTTTTTAAAAAGTCATATATATCAACTGAAACAATATTGAAACTCAAAATAAAGGAGTTTTTTTTTGTGCTTTAATACATCTCTTTTTATTATATTTTTACATTTAAATAAAAATAAACAAAAAAATTGCCTTTTAATTCATATTTTTCACTAGAACCGTGTTGTGATGTGAATATGCATATTATAATATAACACTATAAAATCCTTTATTACAGTTTCTATATTTTATATAATGTAGGAACAGTGAATTTATCTTAATTAGGTATTAATGAAAATACAATATTACTTCAACCTTAATTATGCATATTCCACTTGAAACTGTTATGTAGCCTTAAACAAATGCATGCTGGCAGTACCCAGTGCCTCATTAGGCTATTGGACAGAATGCATTACAAGCTAATGAGCATGATTGGTATTAAATCATTGTTATTCTCATGCACCATTAGCAGAATTCTCGCCTATTGTTTGACACCTCTTACAGAATTTTGTCTTTAGCCAAATTTTTTAGATAAATTCCTTCTAAAGCAATGATTCCTAAGTCTACTTCTAAATTTAACATCCTCACTTTTATTGTTATATAAATATATGATTGGCTAAAATATCAATTTTAGATTGAACCAAGCAAGTCTGAGGGAATGAAAGCTGATGATGTGGAGGGGGCACTGAAAAAGGTCCTGGCCCCTGGCTATGTTACCAACTTGGATCAGTTTGTGTCAATGCTGCAAAAAGATGCATCTTTTGTTCCACACGGCAAGCTTATACATGCCTTTTCTATTACACCTAGTAAGTAAATTTAAGGTATTTCAAACTACCTTAGTAATAATAAAGCAGAATTATTCTTCTTATAAGATAGAGCATCTTTAAAAAAAATTATATTAGATATTTAAAAAAATTGCCATAAGTGTTTCTGAATTGTACATTTACCTGTCATTGATATATTATTCATAAAATATTACAAACAGAGGCAAACATTCAACTGAAACACAAACTTCGCGCAGAAAAACTTAGCGCATGGCTATGGGGAAATCAACTATGTAATTATTTATTTACAATAACCTTTACTTTCCTTAATGACTACTGCTGTTGGCTGCAGATGGTCATAGGTCACAGTTTTACAGAGCAAGTGGTGAGCGCAGATGGCTCACTTCTTTAAGCATTAGAAAACCAGGAGAAATAGAAATGTACATTTTACATATGCTTAATACGAAAAACTAAACATTATTGTAAATCAAACAATTTCAGGAGAAGGGAGAGAAAAGCGAACATTTGAAGTGTACTATAGTGAGACCTCAACACCAGGATTCCTAGCTTTTCATGAGAGATTACAAACATTTCTGCTTTGGTATGTTGATGCAGCATCTTATATTGATGTTGATGATGATCAGTGGACATTTTTTACTGTGTAAGTATGATTCCTTATACTTTACTATAATAACATTACATCCCAAGTTTGCAACTGAACTGTGGCAATCCTTGGAAAAAATGTCCCTTTTGCAGAATGCCTTTTCCCAAAACTTCCTTTTGCAGAATATCTACTAATATCAACAAGTATATAATTCAATAGGTATATAACATTTAATAATGTAAAAAATCTAACTTCGAATCGAATGTTTTTTAAGTCGAAGTATTTCTGTATGAATAAAAAATACAACATTTTCTAGGCGACCATACACCTTGAAAAGGTTCTAATTTCGAGAATTAACGTGTTGAAGGGTTGGGAATCCATTTCTGTTCGTATTTGACTTAACATTTGAATTGTTTGATAAGAAATAAACATATTAACTCAGTTTTTACGATTTAAAATATATGAATGACGTTCTCGTAAATATTGACTTCAATTTTTTATTTATTTTCATTGAAAATTTTGAATAAAATGTATTGGCGAAAGTTATATATTTTGTTGATAGAAAGGGGACATTCAGCGAAAGGGATATTTTTGCGAAAGGGACATTCTGCGAAAGGAACGTTTTGTGAAAGGGACATTCTGCGAAGGAGCCGACCCGACCGTCCTTTTCACTTTGTAACTTAAAGTGATTAAAAGTAAGGTGTAATGATTTATTAAATTTTAGCTTCGAAAAGTACCAATCGAGCGAAGGCAGCGTCCGATACGCGACGGCGGCGTACGCGACCGTGTACCGCTACTACGCGTACCCGCGTCACTCGCGGCCGCGCATATCGCAAGTGCTCACTTTGCCGCCATTTAGGAAGCTCGGCTTGTGCGCAAACTTGTTGCAGGTCAGTTTACATCTAATTTATTGTATGGAAGGCACATTTCACATATCTTCTTAATTCTTATGTTTGTAATAGGTACAATTTGGTTATATCTAAACAGGGATTGTATGAAAGCAAACTTCTGATTGGCGCTACTTATCGGACCGACGACTTGCGGAAGGTCGCTGGTGGGAGCTGGATGAAAAAAGCGGAGGACCGGGATATCTGGCGCAAAATGGGGGAGACCTATGTCCAGCAGTGGACTGCGATAGGTTGAAGAGAGAGAGAGAGAGATAAACTTCTGATTTTCTGAATTGATTTCTGCTAACCAGAAAATTAATATCTACCACATTCACACAGCGCCATCTTACCCTAATTAATAAAAATAAATGTAGCTATATATACCCAGACCGATATAAATAGATGTGTTCATGTTTGTTGTGCCTGGGGAATCTGGGTATAGCATTTGGTGTAATAGTTGGCTCTAAGCAAGCAACCCATCTACAGATATCTGGGTTGAGTAATATTGATACAGTCCAATTGCATTAAGGATTAGACCATAAAAAAAAGCCTTTGTTTCTCTTTCATTAAAAGGTTGCCTGGAGAGAGTGCTACCACAGCAATAAGGTCGCCTTTGGTATAATTAATACTTGCGTAGATTTAAGTAATTTTATGTTTTTGTGCAATAAAGAACTTTAGCGATAATATATCATTAGGTATGAAAGAGTTTTATGACGTGACTATTAGTTGATCGGCCCCTCAGTACTTTCAGCCAGGGCCCCACAAATTCACAATCCGCCCCTGCACTGATTACAAAACCAATTTAACAAGATATTTATTTTATTTGCAGGCTATATATTCACATTTTGTAATACAACCTGAAGTTGTTGATATAACTGTAGAAGATCCATCACAAGATTTCCAGAGATTAGGGATTATGTAGATGCCAATAATTGTGTTACTCTACCTGCATTTCAACCTGCAAAACTGCTAGAAGGGTGAGTTTGATTGTTGTCAGAGTGAATATTTTAACTAAGCAAATGGTGAATCCAAAAGAATATAGTTTTTTTTATTAATATTGAACTTTTTTGAAATAAAATAATAAATGACTTGCAAATATTGTAATACATCTATTTCATACATACACATATTTTTAAAATAGTATCATATGAATTCGTAATTCAAAGTCAAAATCCTTCAATTTAGGCTTATAATAAGCACCTATAATCGTCAATATAACACATTTCAATTAGTTATTCAACTGTGCCTATTTGTTATGTTTCCTATTTTCATGATAAAGTCATGAAATGATTTGTTAAAAATCTTCCGTCTTTTTATTATTGAGAGGAATAAATTTATTAGTAAATTGCTCTTAGTTTGATTGCTTTGTGATATAGGTGACTTGAACGGTAGTTACATACATAAATTATTCTAACATTATTTTATTCCAGTTTTTCATCAGAAATGGCGAGCCAAGCATGTGCGAAATTTAAAATCAACAAGAAGCAAGCACGACGGGTTTATGAAATATTAAGGCTTAAAAGTACTAATACATCTGATAAGACTGCATACCTGAACTTTAGGCTTGATGTTAAAAATAGGCTGAATGCTCCATTTCAGGTAAATATAAACAGACATTACAAATGCTTTCGTGCTTAGAATGTATTACAGGCGATGTTGACCCCTGATTGCATAATGCATGTTAATGTTAGCATATTTATGTGAAAATATTAGCTATAGTTCAGTTCTGAAAAAAAAGTGTAACTGACCCCTAACCCAATAAAGCTATGACCTGGTTTAGGTAGCAGGTAGTAGATGGATATCAACTGCAGTCGATTTATTAGGCTGTAATGATAATGATAGATTTAGGCTCGTATTCTAGAACGAGACATTAGCGGTGATGGTCACTAAAGTAGAGTGAGAAAGCGATAGCACTGTATACCATAGATATAGTATATACAAGATACACAAAGGCGGCTTAGAGGCATGACAAAAATATTGAAGTAAATATGTGTTGGTGAATGTCCAAATAGTGTTGTCCACGCTAAAAGTTCTCATTATCGATTATGATGTAAATCAACGGGCGGTGTCTTTTCGTACAGAAACCAAGAAAATCATGGGTATTTTAATCCAAATAAATCTGAATCATCAGCAAACCTATAATTGTTTACAACTTATAACGACGGTGACCGATGGTGGCCAGTACTTAGTTACTTTGAGCTAATATCTGCGATACCTCCTGAGCTCGGAGGAACTGAGATATTAATTTAAATTAAATGCTGTGAAGGGCAATTTGTTTCAAATGAAATACTCGTGATAAATAACATATTTATTTGCATAGGGATTAATACTATGTTTATGAAAACACCTTCGCAAATAATGCATTATTTTAGATAAATTTAAGAAGTTATTGTGAGCTAACCTTTAAAGATATGACATTCTGTCATGCTGTCACGGTCTTTTTTAGAACTCTCATACACGACTTTTGCGAAACTTTAACCGTTTTCACAGCGCACGCAGCGGAAAGCTCTATGTAGGAAAAATGTTCAATCATTATTTCTTACTGCTCCACTACTATTGTTTTTAGTACAGCGTATATTCTTTATCGATAAATAAGAAATCTAAAACAGAAATATTTTTCTAATTGGTCCAGTAGTTCCTGAGATAAGTAAGTTTAAACAAACAAACTCTTCAGCTTTAAATATCAGTATAGATACATAAATTAATTAACTCAATACTTTTAAATTATTTTATTTATTACTTTCTCAATATAACACTTTTTTGAGATGTGTTCGTATCGTTTCCTTGCTTAATTTACAATTCATTTACGTGTTTAATTCTAAGATAAGCATAGTTTCTATTAAGAGTTTAATCTGGTCTATTTTAAGTCCGCATTCATTTTTCCATCAATGCTGAACTGTGTGGAAACCTGAAAAAACGAAATTTATTTACCAATATGTATGTTTTATATCGATTGTAATGACGTCACCGCTTTGTCAAGCACTAGCGTAAACAAACAATTTGCTATTTTATACATTATTTTCGCGAATTTAAATAAAAAGCACTATTTATACTCAAATATATAAATGGAAATAAAAATTATATTGAAAACTTATATTTATAAGCCAATTTCTAGCTGAAATTAGGTAAAAAATGGTTCGTAAAATTCCAATGATAAAATCGTATTTACCAGTAAATGTTTATTAATTCGGATTATTTCGCCTAGTAGCGTTGCATCCAGGTACAGTACACGACACCATAATTGTATTAAGTAATAATTACAATATTAATAGAATAATTAGCAATAATATTTACAATTTTCACTGACACTGACAACACACCGGGCCGCTTTGGGCTCTTAGTCGCGAAAAACAATAACATATTTCTATATTTTCTCTGTCTCTTTTCCTCTCGGGCGTTCAGAATTGATTAAGGACCTCTCACTCCCACGCTTTGTGTATCTTGTAAGCGAAGCGCGCTAATACTAAATCTATGCTGTATACTAATAAATAGCACCATCCCCAATGATATTCTGTACATATAAAGGTAGACTCGTGCCTCAAAAACGAACCGCCAAAGAGAATACAGTTGTAGGCTCTTTGTTTAGGTAAATGTACGCTGATTCAAAATATGTGTGCTGTCGTTACATTTGGAACACTTTTTTCATTTGTTTTATAAACATATCACGAATCTATACTTTTTTCATCATTGACCATCTCTTTCTTACTCAATTGAAGTAAAGATCAACTTTGTAACTCGTTATAGGATACGGGCCTCAATCTATCATTATCATTACAACGTAATAAATCCACTGCAGTCGATATCCATGTACTACCTGCCACCTAAACCAAGACATTGCTTTATTCGGTTGGGGGTCAATTACACTTCTTTTTCAGATATAAACTATACCAAGTAAATATTTTCACATACGCTAATATTAGCATGCAATATAATTAAAATGATAACTTTTATTCTGACAGTAATTATTCATTTTTAATTTCCAGAAAAAGAAATTAGAAATGAAAAAACTGCAGAAAGTGTTAAAGCCCGAGGAGTTCGCAGCGACGATCAGTGCGACGGGCGCCAGCGAGACTCACGGCCGTCTGTCGGGTCAGTACCTCGCTCTCGAGCAAGAGTACCGTCGCGTCATACATCGCATGGACAATGATTAACGCCGTTTACCTGAACCCGATACGATTGTCTTTCACATTGGAATGTTCACGATAACTACTGTTTCATATAATTCATGTAATTGAGCGCCTGGTATGACAGTCAGCTACACATTTTACTTGCATGCATTCAGCCTTTTCGGTTGCCAAATAACATGTGAATTTCGTTGGGATAAAAGATTTCAATCTTATGAAAGAGGCATTGACATTGAAATCAGATATGTATTGATAAAACTAACAAAAAAAATTACATATATTGATTTCTTCAGTATTTATCCCAATTTGTTTATGATTCAATTTTATTGTAATAAGGTTGTCTTCTAATATGTGATCATATTTTTAAGTGTTCAATGAAATTGGTATTAATATGGCAATAGGCATTGCGTGATAGATTATGATTCTGAAATGAAATGTTTTGCAAACAATTTTGTTAAGTGATAACTACTTTTTCTTACTCAAAATACGGGTTGGTCATATTTCACTGTGAAAATCACCTAACGCATTACTAACCGAAGTTTTAATTTCATGTAACTATATACTTTCAAATAAAAACACCTAGTGAGCTCTTTTGAGGGGTTAGCATAAATCTGATTTTATTCTAATAACCATAAGTAATTCAAAGGAACAGCTTTATTTTTGTAACAATTGGAATTAATAACCGTAATAAAAATATTTTTGTATATTATTTAATTGATCTCAACAAGGAACATTTGATACTGTAATGAATATACATCTGTAAAATGAATGCCCATTTCACTGTACAACGGATCCAATTTTGTGTTATTTAGGATTTTGTCTTTTAGTACTTAAAACATTAACATTTTTTAATATTAAAAAAATATAAAAAGACTTTTCTAACCGTTTTTGTTCTGCTCTCAAGCTTAACAGTGGTGAATTTATTAGAATATGTTAATTGTGCCTTAACGAACGGAATTTTCGTTGAGATTCAGAACAGATTGTTAGGTTTTTTATTTAGCGAATTGAGTTAAACTCTGTACGACGTGTCATTAAAAATTGTTCTTGTTATAATTGTAAAATTAGATGTAATTTTGATAAATAAAAGTGGATTCCGAATATTTGTTTCAATTAAAAGTCACTGGAGTTAGAGCTTCTTTCCTCTTAAGCCGCAAAGGACAATTACCGCTATTGCTTTAAACAGTGTTACAATAATATTACTTTGCTTTTCTGGAACAAAAGTGCTGATAATTATAGTAATACTGTTTTAAGAGATTGCGGTAACCTCTTTGCCCATTCTAAAAAAGTTCATAGTATTTTGTGTATTAGAGACTATATAACAATTCACCGAATTGGTGTTGTGTTATGTGTCTAAGTACCTAGGTATCACTGCAGTTCCAGATATCGTCCCGTTAAATAGGAGTGTTATGCAATTTAAGTTTCGAAATAAGGAGAATGAAGCTATTGAAATTGCCGGGTCAAAGAGACCTATGCTCGGTGACGGGTGGTATTGACGCAGAATAATCACTATATACAGTTTTCTTCTATACTGCTCTGTCATGGGCCAGGCTTTTTACTTAACATCGGGTGAGCAAACTGACCGTCCTGAACATTTTTAAAAAGTAAGGAGGGATTCTAAGGCATTAAACTAGTAGTTTATCTAATACATAGGTAATTGCACAAATAAAAAACATTAGTATGCTCTATAACTTTATTATTCCATATTGCTTACGTAATACATACAATATGTCAGTAAAATACGAGACCTAACAGGTTTTAAAAAACTAGAAAGTCTCAAAGATAAGCTAGTGAGATCATAATTTTTTACCATATTGGTCAGAAGTATATGTAATAATACTATAATTGTAAACCTAGTGCTAATTAATTTCGATAATTTAAGACTATCCCAACAACTACTGATAAAAGGCTTACAGCAAGTCACTCGTTTTCAATATCTTAACAATAGAATAGGCGACACTTTCATTAGCATGAAAATATTGTCATTTTTAAGATGACAAAGTAATATTACATAGAATTTAGTTTGCCAATGGACGGTATGTATGTTAGCTAAAATCTGTGATTCACATACATTCGAATATAACAAAATTTTGACACGAGTTTTGGAATGCATAGGTATGGACTTTTTATAAATTCACGATTAAAATATTTTTAAAATGGTATACTCGATTTGAGTGCATAAAAGTACAACTATGACTGAAATCTATTTGTGTTATTGTAATATAATAGACTACCCTTAGTACCTATATATTGTGTAAAATTAAGTCTTTAGTGAGAGCGGGACATACTGTCGGCCACGTAGTACGATTCTCCGAACCATTCATTGTGCTCGTCTAAATACCTGTAAAAACAATGTATATTATATGAAGAGTATGACCGCGAACGATAAAGATGTGAGTGGGCCCGGGTCCAAAGAGAAATCTTCAACGTTTATTATGAAATTTATTTTATCTCAATACTTCAAACTTGTCATCATCATCATCATTGCTCATTAAACGTCCCCACTGAGGGAAACGAGCCTACACGTACCCGCGTGTATAGGACATAGTCGTCCACGTAGGCCTAGTGCAATTGGCCGACTTTACGCACAACTTCTGAATCTTTTCGCAGGCGTGCGCAGGTTTCCTCACGATGTTTTCCTTCACCGTAAGATCGTTGGATAACGTACATGTAATATCGAAAACGTGAAGACATTGGTACGTGGCGGGATTTGAACCTGCGCCATTCGAAATGCCACACCAATGAGCCATCGACGCTCGCCTATAAATATGTTTATCCACTAATCGAATTATTTTTTTATTTACAAGAAAGGTATTATATTCAGTTGTCAAGCTTGGCCTATGGGAGGGGCAAGTGGAAGGAGGCTTATTCCAGCAGCAGATATAATGGTTCAAAGGATAAATGGTATGAGCACACATCTGAATTATGAGTACTTCGATCAACATCTCTATACAGGCAAATATTTGCGTTATATACCGATTTTTCTAATTCAGTACTTACTGCACAAACATGTCAATGTGTTTCAGTATCATTTTGAGTTTGAAATCTGGCATCTGTGTTGCGTTCAAAAAATCTGGCAGTTTTACTGAAAGAAAAAAAATAACATTAGTAATATGTTAAAAAAAATATTTATCAAATATTCTTAAAATACGTTTAACTACAAATGTAACTAGAAGAGTTATTAATACTAGATTTACTATTACTTAATACGTACCGAATAGACGAGCAAGGTGTATAGCACCATAGACGCGACACGGCAAGTGTTCTGTGCCTTCACGTGGGATAATCTGCCATTTTGCGACCTGACACAAATTTTATTATATTGGATTATCCACATAAAATACAGCAATTTATACTACAACAGTGACATACAGTCGATCTTAATTGCATTCACAATCAAAGAAATAATGAGAATATTTTTTTTATCAAGAGACAAAGAAATAAATTTATAAAAATAATGTACAAGTAAGAACTAAATTTTAATAATAATGGGACGGCGAAGTATTTTTATGACGTTTTGTAAGCTCTGTAGTTTTTTTTTTTGACAAGTTCCTGCGAATGTGGGTAAGTTATTTGCACCAGTGTATTTTGGAACCCATTCTGTAGATTTTAAAACTGAATTTTGTTTTCTCACTGGCTTGTTATTTAGCAACCACATACACATAGACAAGCATACCTGTCAATAGCCTGGAAATTACCTGTATTTCAAATTGTAATTCAACAGATTGTAATAGTGCTGTTGGTATTCCGAATAAAATAAAATAAGTTGTTAACCTATAGTACGAACGAAATAAATAAAGTAATTCGCACGAATAAACTTACCTTGTCCAGCAAAAGCGACAACGGGGTACGGGCGGGAGCGGGGGCGGGGGCGGGCGTCGCCGCCCACGACTCGCTCAACGAAGATCCGCTAGACCCCACGCTACATATAGAATACCTTTTATGCTTCACAATAAACCAACTAAATGCACAATCACGATGAAATATCAACCGAAAAATGTCCGAGCCGCTTGACACACACGTTGACTTATTATTATATTTATGACATACAATTATTAATTGAAATTTTGACCTTAACGCGTCATTAAAAGGGTAGAAAATCAAAAATACGAGCATACTACTGTCACAATGACATGTAACGGGCGACGCGATTATGAATAAAAATTCT
The DNA here is from genome assembly GCA_019425675.1 of Leucinodes orbonalis. NCBI lineage: Eukaryota > Metazoa > Arthropoda > Insecta > Lepidoptera > Crambidae > Leucinodes > Leucinodes orbonalis. The sequence continues at coordinate 13,472 of PQWD01001432.1, read as the reverse complement.
GCACAACTGACATGATGGGCAGACTTTTGCTGCGGACGCTTTTTGAGTGACATTGAGCATTTAGTTAGTTTATTGTTTAACTAAGCTTTTATGTAATTAAATACGTAAAATTGTTTATTGTCCAATGTGTGCTTATCGCGAAAACATTAAAACAATACTAAACAACGTGCCTTAATTCGACTAATGTGGTATAATGGTCTAGACGTTGGCTACAATACCAACGGTTCCGTGTTCTATCCCCGAGAATCACAAACATTTGTGTGCATGAACACGTCTGTTTGTAATGGTCTGGGTGTTTCCATGTTAAAAATATTTAGACTTATCACACGAATAATTTTATGTGTATAAGTATGTTTATCAGTTGTTTAGTACCCTAACTACAAGGTCCTTGCTTAATATTGGGCTAAATAGCGCTGTTTGAATATTAGTAGATATTTATTATTATTTAATACTTACAGGGCCTATTATTTATTAGGAAAGTCGATAGAATACAGTCGACCATAACATGATTATTACTTTTACATCTGTTTGTAACATTAAAATATAATACAATTTATATTGTAAAGACTTTGTTTTAATCTCTATAAAAACATAATTCGATTTTCGCTAAGTAATAGTTGTAGTAAGTAATAAATACCTTGACGACATAGTTTCAAAAGTGCGTTGCTCGCCCGTGGACGTAGAAGGCGCGGGCTCTTCAGTCTCCGACTGTGACACCGCCGACTTGTGAGATCGAAGCCTGTTCGAACCGCATAATTATGGTGTGGTGTTTAGTAGGGTGTTTTCTATGTATGATATATATGGTATTTACAAAAAAAATGTATATAAGTATGTTTGTCCGTTGTTTAGTACCCATAATACAGGCTTCACGCTTAACTTGGGGCTAGATGGCGCTGTGAATGTCAGTGGACATTTATATTTTTTATTTATTTAACTATAAATCAATATCTAGGCACAGCAACAGTATTTTTATTCTTGATCGGTTTGCTCCTAAGCACAGACTAGAAGTGCTCTAAGATGGCGAGCGAGCTTGTCCAAAAAAAGCTATTCACTCGTCTTTTTAATGCCACAGGGTTGTATGTGGCCATTTCATTCATTTGCAGTACGCATAATGAAAGTAGACGCGAAACGTCACCACGAACCGTGTAAGCAACTATTGAATCTTTTATTATTTATTTTCGGAAGACTAACAGCATAAATATTTACAAAAATAGTACTTAAGTTTAATACAATGCTAATAATAAGTCTCCACCTATAAATTCGACTACATTAACAAGGAAAGCTGTAAGTTTAAAACAAAATGAGATAAGATGAGATAAGAGTGCTGACCACAAAACTCCGTATTTCAGTGAATTTACTAATCAAAATAACGCTCTGTAAGAAGCCGTTTAAGCGATGGCGTGATGGGTTTATGCTATATATATGTTTTATGTTTATTTATTCCTGGTACCCAAACAGGCAGTGGCGTGGACAGAGATTATGAGTAGGGTATGCAAACAGTAATAGCAAAAACAACATATTACAGGTTAAATGCTTAGTTTGGGACTAGATGGCGCTTTGTGTATGTCAGTAGATGTATATCCATACTAATATTATAAATGTGAAAGTATTTCTGTCTGTCTGTTTGTTACGCTTTCACGCCTAAACGGCTGAACGGATTTTATTGAAACTTGGTATGTTGATAGAAGGTAACCTAGAATAGGTTTAAGGCTACTTTTTGTCCCGTTTTAACACCCCACTTCCCTAAAATGGGGGTTGGAAGTTTGTATGGAACATTCCGCAATTTTTGTAGTACGACGGTGAAATTGGGTATGCGGACTATTTGTCAGAAATGAAAACATATGTCATAATTTTTTTTTTCAAAAATCCACCCCAAACCTTTCAAATAGGGGAGGAAGTATCATATCCGATTTTACGCAGTTTTTAAGGTAGAAAACTAAAAATTGGTATGAGGGCTGAGTCACAAACAATAAATCTTCAATTTTTCTTTTTTCGGAAATCGGCCCCAAAGCCTTTAAAGAGGGGAGGATATATTACCGGACTTTTTTCAGTATATATATACATATATATGTTACAAAAATGTAAACCTTTAGAGTTAGGGGGAGGGGATTCCTAAGTATAGTAATATATGTATGTTTTTTTTTCGGAAATGGACTCCGAAACGTTTAAAGTTGGGCGGGGGATTCCAATCTATAGTGTTATATATAAATATGTATATATATCAAAACCTTTAAAGTTGGGGGAGAGGGAATCCTATGTATAGTTATATAAACATATATGTATAGATTTTTTTCTACTAAATTTACCCCAAAACCTTTTAAATTGGGGGGGAGGGGAAGAGGGAGGGGATCCTTTGTATAGTGATATATATATATATATACATATTTGGAAACGGACTCCAAAACCTTTAAAATTGGGCGGGGGATTCCTATGTATAGTGATATATATGCATACATATTTTTTTTTCGAATTTACAAACAGTTTACAAAATAAGTATGATGGCTATTTGTCACGAACAATAAATCTTGCATATTGAAGTTATTGCAAATCGGATTTTAAAGCCTTAAAAAAGGGGTTATTTATATTTGACTATTCCCAGTTTTTAAAGAGCGTCGGTGGCTCAGTGGTGTGGACTGTCGCCTTCCTACCGGGAGGGCTGAGGTTCAAATCCTGACACGTACCAATGTATTTTCGAATTTTAGAAAAATGTATGTACGTTATCCGACGCTCTTACGGTGAAGGAAAACATCGTGAGGAAACCTTCATGCACGCCTGCGAAGAGATTCGAAGGTTGTGTGTGAAGTCGTCCAATCCGCACTGGGCTCGCGTGGACGACTAAGGCCTAATCACCCTATACGGGTAGGCTCGTGCCCCTCGGGTGGGGACGTTTAATGAGCTGATGATGATGATTCCCAGTTTTTAAAGTGAAAAGCAAAAATTGGTATGCGAAGCGAAAAAGAAGAAGAAGAAGCAGTATTGCAGTGTTAAAATTATTCTGTTTTCGTTACCAGGAAAGTGGAGCCATGTTATCCCAAATTTAACGCGAGCGAAGCCGCGGGCAAAAGCTAGTTTATAATAAACAGTGAAACATACCTCCGAGCCACGTTGCCCAGTCTCGGCTCACGGCATTCCCGCAGTCGGAGGTCATCGACGGGGGAGTCGTTGGCGGGCAACGAACCCGTATCAGATGGCTCCGTCTTGATAACCACTGGGATATCGATGTCTTCGTTGTTGGTCGGCGTCGACGAATCCGCTACACTCATATCGACTGACGCGGACCGGCTTTTGTCTACCCATAAGAAAACATAATTGTATAACCCGATTTTTTTAACTGTTCACGGTCGAGCTGTCAAACTCGTAAAGTTGGTAGCATTGAATTCACCCGCCCTCAGCCTTCCTCACCCCCCCGCGGACACCTCTGAGTATGGTCTGCATACTCGTGTCGTCACGTACCTACTGTTTTCTGTGCACTCTTTCGATTTCGAATATTTTCAGTGGTTCATAGCGTTATAAAGAAATTTCTTGTGTTTATTTCACGCTACGCGACGGATTTTGATGGCATTGAAGCTAGATAGGTGCTACTTGTAACCTTAAAAGGGTGGAGTTGACATCGAAATTTGATAGTGAAATGGTGCGCATTTGCAAATGAAAATCATGATAATTTTTTACAGCGCTGTCTTATTAGATTAATCTTTGACACATATTTGTTGACTGATTTTATTGTTTAAAACTGAAAATAAGTAATTGATATGATACGTAATTTCTGGATTGTTTTCCTTTTGTTTGCACAATTTAACACCAGTTCGAATGAGCCCAATTCTAATACATAATTGGGTTATACGGGATATCTCGTATTAGGTATATAGCTGTGCTTCCGCGGCTATACCCACGATATAAGATATTCTAGATCAGTAAAACATAACCCGAAATCACTTCGTTAAGTCACGTTAAAGCGATACGATGCGTCGCGCGGCTCATTATTTTTCTAATAAAAGAAAGCACATATATCAACTACTGCCAAATATTGTCTACGTTACCAAATTGTTGATATTATGTCTAGCCGTTACAAGAGATGTCGCTAGCCCGAACAAACAGCAGACAAAATTAAAAATTTTAAAAATTATTTTGGCATATGTCCTGACAAATAAAGTTTTAAATTTTTATCTGTCTGTCTGTTTGTTTCGGGTAATCTCTGGAACGGCTAGATGGATTTGGACAGGACTGTTTTGTCAGATAGGGGATGTAATCAAAAACATAGGCTACTTTTATTTTAGAGAATACTTTTTATTTTAGAAGAATAACATATCTTTATACGCGCGTCGCGTGCTTGCGCGCTTTTAGGTGATGTTTTACTGCGGGCGAATATTATAATTTTATTATAACGCGGTTATCTTTTTTGTAAACAAATAATTTTATTTATGAATGCTTTGATTTTTTTTTAATAGGATCAATGTAGATCATATCTTAGTTCGGTGTAGGCCAAATAAACTTTTGTTTCTCTCTCTCTCTTCAGCCTATCGTTGTCCACTGTTGGACATAGGTTTCCCCCCATTTTGCGCCAGATATCCCGGTCCTCCGTTTTTCTATACTATTTTGTTTATTGTGCTAAAATTTATGTTTGTAAACTTCTAATTTATGGTGAGAAATAATTAATACCGTGGAACAGCTAGTCTAAAATAAACTGTCGAATATGCTTGTACAATTACCTTGTTCCGAGGGTGCGGTGTCGACGGGGTCGGGCGGCAGGTGGGCGTACCCCGGTATCTTGGGGCTGCGCAGATCCTCCTCAGCCAACTCCTCTTCCTCGCGAGACTCCTCTATCTCTGTTTTGATCTCCATCTCTTGTCTAAAACAAATAGAAATTTGTTTCAATATTCATCATTCAATTTTATACCAAGGTATAAAAACAGAATTACCATTTCAAACTTAGATTAAATAGGGTGGGAAAATAATTTCTTGTATAAACCCTGTGACCAATGACGCCTTAAGGCGCCATATACAATAGATTTTCTATTGTATCTGGAATCCCGACGTTCAATGGGTTAAGCATTCATATTTGATAAGCTCCCATACAATATGATATTTAGAAATTATTGTAAAAATCTTCTATAGCTAATTAAGCTTAAGCTTTATTATAGGCCTCAAACTAATGTTTTAAAAAGAATAACATATATTTGCTGGATTTTTCCCAATAAAAAACAAGACTCGATACCAGTGCTATATCATAAGATTTGTCATTCATAAGCGTTTTATAGCTTCTCAATATTATGATGATTCATGGCGAATATTATTAACATTGACTGCCATGTAACCAGACACCAAAGAAATTTTATTGTTTGTTGACGCCGCGCTCAAAAGTGTTAATGAAAAAAAAGGTAAGTTACTGTTCTATGAACTGTCCGCATATCTCGTGGTACTGGTTAAGCTCCTGCTTGTAGAGAAGGTGACCGCGCAGCACAAAGTCAAAGTACACGCGAAGTCCGTCTGCCACTTCTCGAACCAAGTTCAACCTGAGAAAGCAAGCAAACCCGTTGGATGTTGTATTTAGATTTTATTATTTAATCATTTCTGACAGATTTGTCTAGTACACAGTTTGTTCTATTGAGTCTAGGATCCTGGCGGTTAAAAGGTTACATTTATATCGAATAAACTAAAAATGGAGTGGTGACCGCGTCTTGGCAAGCGTAGCGTAGGACGCCCTTCGGCCCGATGGACCGACGACTTGCGAAAGGTCGCTGGTGGAAGCTGGATGAGAAAAGCGGAGGACCGGGATATCTGGCGAAAAATGGGGGAGACCTGTGTCCAGCAGTGGACTGCGATAGGTTGAAGAAAAAACTAAAAATTTACATAAAACTTAACAATAAATTATATCGTTTATAAATATATAATTTATAATTGATTTTTAAATAAATGAACAATACATTATATTGTTCAATCTCAATTTTCTGAAGAAGTCTGGTGGTTCGTGAGGGAGTATATCTGTTAGTGGAAATCGCGAAATGAAAAGGTGCAATATTATCATATTGCAGGATACATCAAGTAAGCAGGGTTAGTACGTGACCAAATCCGTTTTCCAAAAAAGCAAGATTGCCGACTGAAAAAGGTTTTTTTTTTAAACTTACTACTGCTGTTGGCTGCAGATGGCCTTTACAGCTTCACTGGGCAATTGACGAGCGCAGACGCTCCCAGCCCTAAAAATTTACACGAGCCTAAGGGCGTCCCCGAACCTCGGCTTAGGGCGTTGCGGGGGGGCTGAAAAAGGGTGTTGCCATCTACCTGCAGGACACGTCGAGTAAGTGGGGTCTGTGAGGCGGCTGCGACCTCTGGTGCCAGGCGCCGGCGCGGGCGAACCATTTCACGAACGCCTCGAGGATATCCGCAGCGCACGGTACTGCCGGCAATCTTGACAGCCTGCCGCGCTTCACTACCAAGTGTTAGTCGAACGTCAAGCGGTCCCTGGGTACAATTTTAATTGTATAATATATATTACTACAACATACACACAGCGCCATCTAGGTTATGCCTAAGCATTTAGCCTGTAATATGGAAAATAAACAACGTATAAATATTATTTTTTTAGTAATACACACATATTTTTTATAGAAAACACTCAGACCAATACAAACGTACATGTTCATGCAACCAACTATTGCATCGCCCGAGGATCTAACCCGGAACCAGAGCGGCATTGAAGGAGGCCAACAACTGATAGACAGTTATTATTCTCCATCAATGCCACACTGCGCACCGATACAACAGATTTTAGGTTTCTTATACCCGATAATTTCACTACAGTGCCCTCATCCCGAAACTCAAAAGTGTATATCTAGCAGTACGAGTACGGTGGTACCTACCAAGACGACTCATTGAGTTGATCGAGTGAAATCTTATTTAGTATGTGTTAAAGTTACGTTTCGATTATAGCTGAGCACAACTTTCCAATATACATGCTTGAACTAAAGTCATAATAAACACACCAAAGCAATCCCAGAGGCCAAATTGAATATCAGCGCTGGGCTAGCTAGCTTTTTGCTGAAACTGGTACCCATTGCCAGATATTTTAAGGTAGCAATCAGTATTGTACAAGTTTTATTTATGTTTGTTCTTTATATTATACCTAACTTCTAATGTACCTTCCATTTTAAAGGCAATAAAGATTTTAATAAGTATTGTATACTAGCTTTTGCGTGCGACTTCGTCCGCGTGGAATAGTTACTTTGGCCTAACGCTATCTTTAACACGCTACTTCGTTTATATAGGTGAGTTAAAAGTGCAATATCTCATAAGATATTAATTTAAGTTGAATGATGTAAAGGACAATTTTGTTTAAAATGAAATACTTGTGATAAATAAAGTACTTATTTGGATAAGGATTAATATTAAATTTATGAAAACACCTTTGCAAATGATGCATTATTTTAGAAAAAGTTTTTAACAAAAAATATGTTATAGGGATCTAACCTTAAAAGATAGACATAATATGCTGTCGCGGAATTTTTTGTAGACCTTTAAAAGGGGAACGATACTCTCATACATGACTTTTTCGAAACTTTAACACCGTTACGCAGCGGAACTCCGCACACAAAACAAAAAACGTCCCGATTTAGAAACATTCTCATCGCTGCCGCTTCTATTGCTCGTAGCGTGATGATATGCCTTCCTAAGATAAATAAGCTATCTAACACTGAAGAGTTTTTTAAACTCGAACAGTAGATCGCTAGCGTTTTAACATACATAATATTAGTATAGATAATATTTCTAAGTGACGCGAAGTCGAGTCCGAGGTTCCCATACCTGAGTGCTGAAGGCAGCGCTATATGCGCGCGGCCCTGGTGCGCGTTGGGCGGCGGCGAGCGACGCGCCCCGCTCGACCCGGAGCCCGAGCCTGACGACTCCGAGCCCGTCTCGCCCTCTGTCGTCAAAACATTGCCTAAACACGGATGCAGTTCGCGCAGTATCTTATATTATCATCATCAGCTCAATAAACGTCCCCACCGAGAGGCACGAGCCTACCCAGGGTAACTTAGGGTGTTCAGGAATTAGTCGTCCACGCAGGCCCAGTGCGGGTTTCCTCACGATGTTTTCCTTCACCGTAAGAGCATCGGATACCGTACATATAATTTTGAAATTCTAAAACACATTGGTACGTGGCGGGATTTGAATCTCAGCTCTCTCGGTAGGAGGGCAACAGTCCACACCATTGAGCACCGACGGTCGTTATATTATTTTATTTTATAAGTGTACAGGACGGTCAGGACGCTCACCTGATGCTAAGTGAGCCTAACCATGACAGAGCGGCATTAAAGGAGACCAACAACTGATAGACAGTTATTATCTTCCATCAATGCCGTATTACGCCCGACACCCGGGACAGCAGATGTTAGTTCTCTTATACCCGGTAATTTCACTAGCCACAGTGCTCTCATCCCGTAACACAAAAGTGCATAACAGTCCTGTTTCACGGGACAATAATATCTGGCACTGCGGTGGTACCTACCTAGACGACTCAGTATCGAGTATACCACCTAGTAAATTAACTATATCTTCCCAGCTCTCGACTAACAATTCACTCTTCTAGCCCATTGATTATTTCGATAAAAATTTACAATAAACTACCGGATAACGGATAACAGAAATGAAAACCATTAAAATTTTTTTTAAGTAATCTAAAACAATTTTTCTAACTGATAAACATTAACTGAAAATGTTAAACTTAATCCCTTTCAAATAATCCATTACTATGAATTATGTAAATGATAACATAGGCGACATTTTAAAATACTATATAGTAATACATATATAAGCTAAAGTAAAAATTTTAAAAATTATAAAACAAATTTTAAAGAAATACATATACACACAGATTGATAAAGTAAATTGTATTATCAGAATCCAGCCTCCTCCTCTCTCCTACTTTGTTGCTGTGCCCGACAGGGTCCATAAGGTCCTTTATTATTTGTAAGTCCACCATGTAAATACTATGGAATGCAATAAAAAATTGAGTATTGAGTAATATTTTATAATAATCTTAGATAAACCGATGTTATGCAATGTATCTGAAGGTTGTATGAATAACAATAAACAATGTATTTAAGAACAAAATGTCAAGAGGTATTAATATATTTCTTCATTTTAAAATTATTGTGGGTTAGTAAGGCTCTTTAATTATTTTTTGTTTATAAAAATCTAGAACTGTTGTATAACTGCATGTTGTGTTTGCCTGTAAGTGGTTGTGCATTGTGGTGTGACTACTGCTTTTGTATAATTTTTGTGTTTAATGTAACAACTGAAGGGTAAACTTAAATAACTAAAAGATGGTTACCGTCTGGCTGAGTGCTACTCGAAGAGCCTTCGTCACTGAAGCCCTGCCTCGCACGCTTAGCGGGCCCCGCTGTTGCGCTCGTGCTTGTACTGCCTTTTTTCCGCTCACGTCGATACAAGTAAGCACCCCTGAGACGAACAACTTCATTATTCCCTTCGTGGTACAGTGATGTTTTATAATTGATTAATATCTAACAAAAACTTACAGTAATCTTGTTAAGATAAAGTTAAGCTCTGACACGGATATTTTATTTTATGAAAAAGGCAAAGAACTTTCTATACCACATTTTGGGCTATAATAGGAGAGAAATGTTGGTGTAGATTTAAAAAATACTACTTTTTTTATTAATATTTCAAGTTTCCAACCTAATGCCCTATTATTTAAGAGTTTATTTTTTGTAGTAACATAGGTTTAATTGAAGTTCAGATGAAGAGGTTTTGGAAATCAATAATAAAAAGGTTTTCATTTACAAATTTTAAGAAAAAATATATTGGTCTGGTAAATACTTGCAAAGAACTTACAATTGCGGTTGTGATTTCTCAGCAAGATCTCTCTGCAACTGCCTATTCTCTTCGGTGTCTTTGAGGACAAAGTCTTCACTAACGCACCTATCCAACGATGAGTTCCAGCCTTGAAAGTGAATCAGGTATTCCACCGTGCGACGTCCACGCTTGTCCTTACTCTCTATTACTTCCAGCACCTAAATTAATTATTCTTTGTGATGATTCAGTCTTTTAATTTATAACTAAAATTTTACCAGTAACAACTCTAATGGGAAGTGGTAACATCTGGTTTCATCATCATCATCAGTCCATCAAAAGGGGGAAGAGCCCACCAGTAAAGGGTGTATAGGCCCCAGCTGACCACACATTTAAAACTACATGCGTGGTTTGTAAGGTATGGCTATTTATATACCTGTACATTAAGCTTTATTAAATAATTGTACTTAAGTTCATGCACTGTAACATTAGTATAATGTGACAAAACAAACTATAATGGTCACTACCACTTATCAATGTAATTTCGTACAATCCACCAAATTGTTTGCCTCATTATCTTTATCACTATCCACCCTTGTGACAGTGGGTTGGTCATGTATGTCACAAAACTACTTGATGTTTGAGCAGCCACATTCTGTAGTGAAACTTGCATCTTGGCAAAGCACTGGTGAGGCTAGATATTAAAGCACAGTCAAGATTGCTGTTCTATGTCAGCAGAGGACTGCAATAGTTTACACATTCTTTCTCTATTGTGTGGGTTACCAGGATCCACCGTTTATACATATGTAGTCACCATGACATTTTTCCTTAGACTTGCACAGACATTTGAATATTTATTATACATAGATCACCCAGTGCAATACAAAGTTTGTTCTGCACAAAATATTTGTATCCTGTGGGAATTAAAACCTAAATAATTAAAATACAAAAGCAGCGCCTCGAGCCATGTTTGGACTAAAAGTTGGATAGTTGTAACCTTTTTAAAAAAATTTAACATCTAACACTTCCGTCTTATATATTCGGAAGTTGCATTGTTTGTAAAGCCAACCCAATATTGTTTATCATTATTAGATGTTGTTAGCTGAAACGAATGACAAGACTGCATTGCAGTGTCAAGACAGCCTTAAGAGTAAAAGTATTTATTTATTAATGGACACAAACAGATTACTGCCATTATATAATATGAGTATATTAACTTCAACAACATTCACCGGAACCATGAATATTTTGTTGAGACTACTCTTAAACCTAGAAAATGCCATCAAACCTCTATCGGTATTTAGGTTATGCAGGAGAGCAGATCTGGGGCTTAATGGCTACATGTAAAATTTGAAGCAGCAGCATACTATAGCCAAGCTTACAGAGATTATACGTCACTTAAACTTAAAAAGTATTATATGTATGGCACCAAATTTATAATAAATACCTTTGACATTAAACACAATTAAATGAATTTAAAAAAAATCAGTAATTATTTAATAAAATAATGTTATTACTTTGATAGAATTCCTAAATAACAAGGTATTATTCTTTTTTTGAGATTGTTTATGAAAATGCATATTAAATTTTTAATTTCATTATTGCTGCATGATATGGCTATATTACTTAATTATAATTTATATGAACAAGCATTTGTACACCGTCTGGTATGATATGTTGGAAGTTATTTTATGTATTACACCTAATGTGAACACTGTTCAGACAAAAAAAATTTTTATCTTTGAAGGAATAGGTTTCTTTGTTACAGTTGCTGACTTGTCAACACTTACCAACAGTTGGAGGCTTGAAAATTAATACAAACAAGAACAAACAATATAGATTAATAAAAGTAAAATTTGGTGGATTGTAAAAACACATTGATAAGTGGGAGTGCCATTATAGGTTTTGTGAATTTTTTGTGACACATCTTGTGGATATTTTTGGCTGTATTTATTAATGGAGTTACATAAATGTATTCAGTGCATGCATGAACTTAAGGATTACTTAATAAGTAAATGTACAGGGATATAAAGCCACACTTACAAACCCCCCTTGTAAACAAAGAAGTTGAAAAAAAAAACTATAGCATTAATTGATAAGTCTTAAGGTTTATGTACCAAGGCTTAAAAAATGTTATGCTTTTATGAAGTACATATCACTTATTATTTCAATTTAAAATGTCACGCTTATGAAAATCTATTTTAAGAACAATTAATTCACTGTATATGTTATTTGGGATTTGAAATACTTTTAAAGGTTTGAGAGAAAGGTAATGAAATAATAAAGTTAAAATTAACAAGAGAAGGAGAAAGCAAAAACTTAAAGGAAGTTTGTTAAGGTTATGACAACAAAGTTTTTGTTTTGGTTATGAAGATTGTAAAACTTGTATTTAAAATATTTTTTTTAAAATAAAAAAATTTTACTTAGACGTAAAGTACTTTTGCCTTTGTTGGGTCGGGCTCGTAGCATAAACCCGCTCACCTTCTAATTTGTAACGTAGGCCTCTTGTAGAAACCATGTTTTTTTACTTATAAGGCCTATGGTATGCAGTAAAGTTAGGTTCCTAGCCAACACTAACGTAATGTAAAAAATACTCGCTAAAAATGTTATAAATGTTTAGAAAAAAACGCCAATTACATTGCTACGATGTTAATATTCTTAGAGAAGACATGTACGACACTTAAACGTATACAAACTCCGCTTGTTCAGGAAATACGGCCAACGCCTACCTCTCGTAGAAAAGTTATTTTATAGAAATATGTTTTTGTTTGTTTGGGCGTCGACCGGACCGAAGTTTGTTGCAAACGCAACTCAGCTGTCAAGTTGTCATTATTTTTTTTAAGAAAAGTTCGGCAGTATGCGTATCAGGTTTTAAGTCTAGTGGGTATTTCAGTTAGTTTTCTTTTTTTGGTTTTCTTCTCGTTAGAGAGGCATCGAGTTGATATCCTTCCGGACTACTTCTCACGAGTTTCGGCTCGTTGGGGTTATGCGTTTCGGCTGTATGGAATACTGGGCCGTCTCAGCGCGGTCTACCACCGGTGAAACCATGGGGGAGGCCCAGTGAGTGACTGCGGGTGTGAGATGGCGTATGCTGACGAGGACCTCTAGTCGTTCGCACCGACTGAACGGGCCGCCTACGAGCATGAATGATGATTATGGGACAGTTGATATCCGTTCGACCACGTTGTCGGTCTTCTGGTTCATAATCAGTTCAGTAGCAGGGGCCTATGTTATCAGGAGGTCGAGTGTGTTGGGGGGCAATGTTCCGAAGATGAGGTGTGCCGTGGTCGCTCGGTCGTACATTCGCGCGCCAGTTGTGTCACAACTCTTCTATTGATGTGTACGGTATCCCGGCGATGTCATCGTTTCTCACATCTCCGCGCCGGTGATAACACGAAGGGTGTTTTTGTGGCTTGTAAGAAGTTACAAGCTCCAACAACACATCACCTTGATGGCAATTGGGGGCACGGAGTGCCCGCCAAGTCTAGCGCGAAGCAACATGCCGTACATCCTTTAACGGATCCATTCGCCGCATTTCAGGCCCGATTTGAAGAACCTTTGGATAATACCAAGCGCTGAAATTTTCGTCATCTAGTAAGATGTAATAACTACTTTAAATCAAATTTCAAGTCTGTAGGTCATTTAGTTCCGACGTTAAGCGAAAGCAAAGT
>PQWD01001431.1:75927-109308 GCA_019425675.1 Leucinodes orbonalis | reverse complement strand
CGCTGGAGTGGCGTGTGTTTACGACCGGCGAACTGTGTAATGATTTACGCACGGAACATACTTTGCAACTTGAACCGAGGTTTTATTTTAACCATTTTCGAGCTAAATGGACACAATTTATTATAATATCGCGCGTGACATACTTGTCTCGGATCGGGAACAGGTAAACGTCAAAATCGAAATATTGTTATTCAAATAAGCGGTTGCAAATACTTTTGAATCGTCAATTGTTATTATTATATTTTATGACTCTACAACTGTTCGGAATAATCAGTAGTAGCGCGACGTCTCAACCAGATGTCGTCAAATGATGACTGAGTAGAGCGAACTCGATAGTCACTTTTTAAACGTTATAAGTATATATATGGTATATTTAGGATATTATAAAGTTATGAACACCTGATGGATAGATGGCTGTCGTCTTCATCGCGCTGGTATTGGTTTGTAATATTCATCAAATAAATAACGAGATGATTCGTTTTGAGGCACGACATGGTACATAATGTGGTACCTACAATTATTTAATTCCTTTCAGAGCAAAAACTTCCCAGTTCCCACAGACATTATTATTTTATTTGTTTCCTGCATGTGCAAACATACAACAATATATACGAGTATATGATGAATGATGATATATAAAAGGTGGAGAAAGTAAGCTCTTACAGTAAAAAACATCGGAGGAAACCTGCCAAGCCTACAAAAAAATCAAGGGTTGTACATACGTGAAGTCAGCCATAACGCACTGGGCGTGCGTGGACGACTAAGGCTATACACACTATACGGGAAGGCTTGTGCCCCTCGGTGGGGATGTTGTAATGAGCTGATGTTAATGATGAACTAATCATTTCATGCCAATACTTTGTACTCCCCCAATTGTGCGATCTTAATGAAATGTTTCAAAACAGAAGCTCGGCTCAAATGGTCCAGGAATTAGAAACGTGATGGAGATTCAAAAATAAAATCTGTTTAGTCAACAAAGTTATGGAGCGAGGCCAGCGTAATTTTGAATGGCACATTTCATATTTTGATTACGTACTCATAACGAGGCTTGGGCCGTTTAGACAGTGATGATTTTTTTATCAGTTGACTTGAATTTTTTGACATTTCAAAATAGACGTTGTCTTTTACATTTGACGGATTTTTAATTGAGGTACGGTACGTCTTGGTACGGTTTTCGCTGTGATGAAAAAAAAATATTTAGTGCATAGTTTAGTATAGATTGGTCTTTAAAAATATTAAATAAATATTGAAAGCTACCAAATTGTTATCACTCATATAGCAAAAGTCACTTTGACTCAAAACAAATATCTGTGCTTCGGAGGGCATATTAAGGCGTCGGTCCCGGCTGAAACATAAGAATTTTAGTTATAACCTAAGCCGTATCAATCCGTATTCGGACCCTGGAAATTAGCCCAATCTTCTCATAATTATGTTGTGCGGAGAAACCTGTACCTTGCACGACTGATAAAGGCTGATATTGATGATCATTACAATAACTGTACTCAATAAATATCCACTGATATTCACACAGCGCCATCTAGCCCAAGTTAAGCGTACAGCCTGTATAGGTTCTAAACAACGTATAAACATACTTATAATATTTTTCGTAAAAACATACATATTACTTATACTTAAATAGAAATACCCAGACCAATACAAACCGATATGTTTGTACTGCCCGGGGATCGAACCCGGAACCCTTGTGTAGTAGCCGACGTCTCAACATTACCCCAAATCGGTCGTCCAAATTAAATCATACGAACAAGATTTTTATACGAGTACAATACAATCCAAATATTTGGTTAAAAATATTAATGAAATGCGTGCGTGAAGGTGCGGATGTGTGAGAACATAACATTTGATTTGCTCACGACTTTTGTTGCCAAAATTCACTCTTCATAAGAGGCGTTTCCAAGTTACGTACACTTTACGCGGCGAATTCTAGAAAATATTTTGTAAGGCGTTCGCGAGTCACGAAGCATCGAATATATTGGAATTCGAGGCCGCGACTGAATAGTGAGTAATACAAACACGGATTGAATTTCGTGTCATAACCTCTTGGAGAAACAATAACCAAATAATAGACAGGAGAAATACAAAACAAACACTAGTTATAACGTAAAGAAATATTCATAACTTCCCTGAGCACGCTTAAGCCAAGCGTGGACGCCTCCGGCCGATGGATCAAAAACTTGCGAAAGGTCGTGGAGGCTGGCTGAGAAAAGCATAGGACCGGGAATCTGGCGCTGAAATGGGGAGGCCTATGTCCAGCAGTGGACTGCGGTAGGTTGAATAGATAGACGCTTAACCTTTCGAATGCCAGGAATCAGGAAAAATCTGTTGATTGTGATGTCTTTAGGTGTCATTGGCAATCACAGGGTTTAACATGGAACTTCTGTTCCATGTATAGTGTGTGTATAGTTCTCTATACCGTATTATGCCGGGGGACATAGTAAGATTTTTGGTACCTACTACTTTATTTACTATCTCTCATCATCAGCTCATTAAACGTCCCACCGAGGGACGAGCCTACCGTTGGGTGATTAGGCTTAGTCGTCACGCGGGCCCAGTGCGGATTGGACGACTTCACAAACAACCTTCGTATCTTTCGCAGGCGTGCATGAAGGTTTCCTCAGATGTTTTCTTCAACGTTAAGAGCGTCGGATAACGTACATATATTTTCGAAAATTCAAAAACACATTGGTACGTGTCGGGATTTGAAACTCAGCCCTCGTGGTAGGAGGCGACAGTCCACACGTTGAGCGACCGATGCTACTGCAATAACGGGTAAATAATTTAATATTTCTGATGATAGATATGATAGACCCTGTCAAGTCCTCGAATAGGTCAATAAACTTTTTTACATATAACACGGTGTTTTGCAATGGTTAAATAAAATAAGAGAGGGATTTCACATTGAAAAACTGTAAAAACCTCATTTTAAAAAATCCATAAAACCATACGTAATAGAACCTGCGACTCCTAAGCACATTCGGCTCAGGCACACCCTTATTTGCCTGTGAATAAAACATAACAGAATTGTTGGATTATACGTTTATTTTCCAGAGAAATGTATGAAAATTTAGAATATTGATATTCCAATATGTTCACGAAATTCTTATACGCGCTATTCATGTTTATTAGGATAAAATTGAATGGTGCTTTAATAAAATATAATTAATTTAATATTATTACTTTGGCGCTGCGTAGGTCATCATCATCATCAGATCATAAACGTCCCCACCGAGGGGCACGAGCCTACCGTATAGGGTGATTAGGCTTAGTCGTCCACGCGGGCCAGTGCGGATTGGACGACTTCACACACAACTTCGTATCTCTTCGCAGGCGTGCATGAAGGTTTCCTCACGATGTTTCCTTCCGTAAGAGCGTCGGATAACGGACATATATTTTCGAAAATTCGAAATACATTGGTACGTGTCGGGATTTGAACCTAAGCCCTCCCGGTAGGAAGGCGACAGTCCACACACTGAGCCACCGACACTCTACAGCTGCGTAGGTACTTACATAATAATAATAAATGTTGTAATAAAATTTTAATATTGCTTTTAAATTAAACCATTAAAGAGAATGTTCACTCGTCAGTTATATTTACTTTAGCAATGTTTCTTTATCCTCTTCAACTTATCGCAGTCCACGGCTGGATAAAGGTCTCCCCCATTTTGCGCCAGACATCCAGTTCATCAGCTTTTTCAGTTCCTGCCGCCACCAGCGGTCGATCATATTTATAAACGGTATATTACTTATTATGAATTTATCCACATACATAAAGAAAAACTAGGTATGCCTGACGATAAAATTATTTTACTCGTAATGTCAGTCAATAAAATGTCTGCGACCATTACGTTATTTACGAGTACAATGTGATTACCGTAGTAAATCGAATTGTGAAATAATATCCAAACATCAAAGAAATCATGATTGAATCAATAAGTAATGATTGCCGACCAGAGAAAAAGAAAATATTTTCCATCAAAACAAAATGTTTGGATTTATCTATCGGTATTATGCTAATACGTCCGACCCGTAGATTAATCATAATACAGATTAAGCACAAAAAATCGTAAATTGAAATTACGTCGAGTAGATAACGCAGTCTCATTTCCTGACAATCTATTTTATCAAAATTATCTCTGCGCTTATTTCTGGAGCGGACGAACTTCCATTTGTCTCTTGCCAAATTGTAAACACGTACACGAAATATTTGTCTCTTAAATTACGAGGGAACAGAGAAAAATGCGTTATAATCACGATCTTCCATTGTTTCCTTGTGTTTTTTCCCCTCCCGCCTTCTTGGCCCAGTTGTTAGGGTTCTGTGACTAATCTGCATGTTTTAAGGAATCATGAAATTGCCCCAACGCTGCACGCTTCGCAGTATGTACCTTCTATTCATATGGAAAGGACAATAGCTAAATAAATTATTTTTGTGTTGTTCGTATTTGTAACTTGCGATTTATGATGAATGGAGCAGAAATTGATCACAAACGAACATATATACACAATACATTGGAATAACATAAGCTACCGGTGAAGTCGGTCAATCCGCACTATATACACGGCCTATATAGATAAACGACCACCGAGGGGCACGAGCCTACCGTATAGGATGTAAAGACTTTAGTTGTCCACGCGGGCCCAGTGCGGCTTGCCTGACTTCACGCACACTGTTTGAATTTTTACGTAGGCGTGCACAAGTTTTCCTCACGATGTTTCCTTCACAGTAAGAGCGTTAGATAAACTTCTAAATTATATGAATCTAACATATGTTTTTTGGATGATTATATTCCTTATCATCATCATCGTTAGCTCATTGTACGTCCCTACCGAGGGCACGAGCCTACCCGTATTTCTTTATACAAGAAATAGGTATTTGACTCCAGAGAAATTCATGCTTTGGCACAAATATTTATTAACATCACTATGTTCGTAATGTGAACCATGATATTAATAATTAAAATACAATAGTAGGTTGCTTAGACTGGATTCTGTGACCACAATGTTTTAATGAAAAATTTGGCCTAAGACATGATGCTATGCCATTCGGGTGATAAATACATAACCTATCATACAAATATTTCTTACGTAAACCCCTACAACTTTAAACATGGAAGAATTCCAAATATAACGCATCATATCGCTAAGGTTAGGATTTACTTGTTTTTTTAGTTAAATAATGTACGGAACACAATAATTCCTTAAACGACCTCCCATTTTTTACTGACATACTGCGCGAAGTCATTCCATCTTCTCATTAAGCAATTAAACGTTTGTCAAGATTATGCCTGACGACACCGTACACTTTGGGTAGCAATAAATGAACCGTAAAGAATCGTAAGTTAACTTCAAAATTCAATGCACTATTTATAAATGGTATGCAGTATTTGAAACTACCTTAATGGACTAAGAGTGTTCAGAACTTTACGTGTTATTCAATAGAAAGTACCAGTACCAAATGAACTTGGTTCTCCAATTAAGAACACTTTGACAACCTTACTTACTATTAGCTTGGTTCCCCACTTTAATTTAGTGTGACCAATTTTTACCGTGTAAGAATGCATAAGAAGAATAAGATTGCATTTGGCACCACTACTCTTTCCGTGAATACCGCATGAGACAACTCAGGTCCATAACATTAATAACAGATCGGGTAGCAGAGCTCTCTCATTAAATCCAAACTTTAAATGGTAGACTTGATACTGAGTCGTCTAGGTAGGTACCAGTGCCAGATATCGTCCCGTGAAATAAGAGTTTTGGACTCCTGTGTTTCGGGATGAGGGCACTGTGCCAGATATCGTCCCGTAAAATTGGAGTGTTTTGTACTTCTGTGTTTCGGGATGAAGGCACTGTGCAGATATCGTCCCGTGAAATTAAAGTTTTTTGCACTTCTGAGGACACCTAGTAAAATTACCGGGTAAGTGTGTTGTCTCAGGTGGCGGGCGCAGTGCGGCATTGATGGAGAATAATTACTGTCTATCAGATGTTGGTTGGTTTTGTGCACTTTTAAACAAAAATAAAGATACAGCTATCTCCAAACAGCCCGCCAAGCATGGAGATTATGGCAAAACGCTTAACTATCATAAACTAAGCCTTAGGTCCAGCAGTGTGTCACGGCTTTAAAAGCAATCAACTACATTCTAGAGAACTCTAAAAGAATATTTTGAAATTAATTAAATTATAATTTTAATGAGCCTTACATAATTGTTTTTCCTTTTTATTCACGTGTAATCTAAAGTCACACAGACAACATGAGCAAGTAAAACCAATTGGTTTTCATAATTAAAATTAAACCACAGACAAGTAATTAAGCGCATTCATTTGTTTACATTACGAATACGCAAGAAAATTAAAAGCTTTTGTTTTTGCTTTACAACTCCAGCGAGTTATTCAGGGGGAAATGCAATTACAAGCGATGCAGTTTTGAACCAGTGCAATGCAGCTCCAGAATAAATATCTTAGAATAATACGTATACTATCCGGAACTGAATAGTCGAGTCTTACATAAAGTTAATAAACTCTGTTTCACTTCTTATGAAACTAATATTGAATACGAGACTTTCGAATTTTACAGCCAAATCAACTTCTTTAACTATTTTTTACTTGAATAGTTGCCTTTTAATCTGGAGGGTGCAGGTTTAAATCCCGCCACGTACCAGTATTTTTTGAATGTTCGAAATTATATGTGCGTTTATCCGGCACTCTTACGGTGAAAGAAAATATCACGAGGAAGCTGCGCACGCCTACGAATAGATTTAAAGGGTGTGCGTGAAGTCGGCCAATTCGTACTGGGCCCGCGTCGATGAATCTATATTAATATTGTAAATGTAAAAGTATCTCTGTCTGTCTGTTTGTTACGCTTTCACGCCTAAACGGCTGAACGGATTTTATTGAAACTTGGTATGTTCATAGAAGGTAACCTAGAATAGGTTTTAGGCTACTTTTTGTCCCGTTTTCACCCCCCAGTTCTGGAACTTCCACTGGTTGGAAGTTTGTATGGAACATTCCGCAATTTTTGTAGTACGACGCTGAAATTTGGTATGCGGACTATTTGTCAGAAACAAAAAATATGGCATATTTTTTTCAAAAATCCACCCCCAAACCCTTGAAATAGGGGAGGAAGTATCATATCCCATTTTTCGCAGTTTTTAGGGTACATTTTATTGAAACTTGGTATATTGATAAAAGGTAAACTAGAATACGTTTAAGGCTATTTTTTATCCCGTTTAATATATAATATATAATATACACTCGCGTGCAAGTAAATCGACTCAAGCCTCAAGTACGCATAACAAGTGATATAAAAAATGCCTTATTATACCTTATATAATGTTTACATAATTAAAGCCTAGTAATTGAGCTTTAAAATGGTGTAAGTTGCATGAAAATCGATTCAGTAGTTTAGTAAAAAAGGTTAATGCTAATGATAATGTAAAAATGTTGAAAATTCATACAATTTCACAGTCTTGAGCTCATTGATGTTTGTCGGAGCTGGATTCCTCGCTCTAACTCTCCTTTTGAGCTCGTCCCATATGTGCTCAATGGGATTTAAATCGGGGCTGAGCGCTGGCCAATGCATAGTGTGAATTCCAACTTCGTTCAGGAAATCACGTGTGGCCCGAGCAGTGTGACATCGGGCATTGTCATGCATCAAGATGAAATTTTCCCCAATAAAGCCTTGATAAGGGACAACTTGATCCAGTAGAACATTTTCAATGTAACGATCACTGGTCAGACCTCCTCCCCGGCCTCCCCAGGAACGAAAACAAGGTCCGTTTTGCCTTCTAAGGAAATTCCAGCCCACATCATGCAAGATCCGCCACCATATGCAACGGTTTCCACAAAGCAGCACTGTGAAAACCGTTCACCGGGACGACGGTATACCCGACCTCTCCTGTCGCTGCCATGGAGACACATCCTCGTCTCATCTGTGAACAGGACTGACTGCCATTGCTCTATGCTCCAATCCAAATGTTCTCGAGCAAAGTGAAGGCGTGCTTGACGATAGCTGTGGTCAACTTCGGGCCTGTAGCGGGTCTTTTCGGAGTAAGGTTAGCTTCTTTCAACCTTCTTCTAACTGTCCACTGACTGACAGTCACCCCGCGAACTTGACGTAGCTCCTGCTGCACATCTACGCCGGTAAGGTGTCGATTTCGGAGAGAGGTCGAGACCAAAAACCGGTCGTCACGCTCCGAGGTGCACCGGCGTCGGCTGGTATTAGGCCTCCGAGTGAAGGCACCAGTCTCTTGAAACCTTCTGTATACTCTCGAGACAGCGGACTGACTCATATTCAAACGACGAGCGACTTCTCGCTGGTTCAACCCTTCTTGCAACAGGGCAACGACTTGAGCGGCTTCTTCAGGTGTTGTATCCATAATTTTCTTCAAATGACGGCTTTAATTTGCAGAGATGTGTTCAGGTCAACGTCTAATGAGCGACTGATAAGAAAAAAACGATTACAGGGGGTTTTATAGGGGTTGTGTCGCGCAAGTTGTGAATAGAGCGCAGAGCAGTTTACGGGAGGTTGCGTTCAGTTGCATTCTAAGTACAAGTGTTTATTTAAATTACTGATATTATGCTACCATTTGAAAGCCTAATTACTAGGCTTTAATTATGTAAAACATTATATAGAGGTAAAATAAGTCATTTTTTAGTTATATCACTTTTTATGCGCACTTGAGGCTTGAGTCGATTTACTTGCACGCGAGAGTATGTGTGTATGTGTATTTTTTTGGAGGCCAAAACTTCAAAGTAGTGTTTGTAGGAAAGTTTGTAGTAAAACAAAATAGTGATAGATATAAATAAATGTAGGTATATATATTTTTTTTTCAGAAATTTAATCCAAAACGTTCAAAGTTGGGCGGGGGATTCCTTTGAATAGTGATATATATGAATACGTATATATATTTTTTTTTGGTAATTGACCCCAAAACCTTTAAAGTTGGGGGGTTATCACAGTTTACAAGGTACAAACAAGGACTTTTTGTAATAAATATTTTTTAAGTCTTTGCAAATCGCCCCTTAAAGCCTTAAAAAAGGGGTAATTTATATTTGACTTTTCCCAGTTTTTAAGGTGAAAAGCAAAAAATTGGTATGCGAAGCGAAAAAGAAGAAGCAGTGTTGCAGTGTTAAAATTATTCTGTTTTCGTTACCAGGAAAGTTGAGCCATGTTATCCCGAATTTTACGCGGGCGAAGCCGCGGGCAAAAGCTAGTACAAAATAAATTTTGTAGTGTATATTTCAAAAATTAAATAGATAACTACCTGTATATGTAGTAATTTTACTTGAAGAATGCTGTATATAAGGTTATCTATGTAGGTACCTCGATATCAAAATGTCTTTCACCATAACTTACAGGTTACACACATCGATTTGCCATTAGAAGACAATGCTGGTTGATCAAGAAAGGGACAGCAGCGAATCCATTGTATTTTGTGACTTTAAAACCATACAGTCGACAGCTGTTGCTACCTAAAATCATTTGGTTATACGAACCTTATTTGATAAAAGCAAAAGAAGAATAAAAGCAAAATGTTAAACCCTATACGCGAAATGAACACGTCATTAATCTTGCGTAAAATTCAAGTCAACCAATATACACCATTAAGCCCGTCAAAAGCAATTGATGGTGTGGGTTAAAATACCAAAACACAAGTTGACCACCCCTGCTCGAGTCGGGCAATCGGTAATTACAACACCGATACGTAGCACGATCCTCGCCGCAATGTGACGGGGGCCGCGCCAAAAATAGCAGTGAATTTTCGCGGGATCGCCAACCTTTTTTAGTTCATCAAAATGCAAACCGATGGAAATGTATGCAGTAGTGCGGTGTGTCGCGCAAATTCGTCGCCTCCGCGGAAAAATCGCCGTTCGTTTGTGATGCAGATTAAGCGCGGCTTCTCCGACGCTAGTTTTTAATTTGTTTCGCACTTAGCCGGTGTTGCCGTGAGGAATTTGCTCACAAAGGGACGTTTTTTTCGAAAGGCCAATGAATATTCTCAAGTGGCACGGAAAAAAGGCTGGCAAGGAGTCCACTTTGATTATGTAGGAGATAATAATGAATGCTAATAACTGACTGCTGTGCTGTCTACAGGCTCTTTATAATGTTTTGTTTGCAATATAAAAATAAACATTTTCGTCGCGTAAAAACATGTTCAGATGGAAGTAGTGAAATCATCTAAATATAAGAGACCATAATTAATATAAAGGTCCCTTCAGGTAACGGGGGTAGGGCTAAGCTGACGGAAACTTATCGCTATAAAAAGTCTTTGGTTTCCTTCAACGATACATCATACTGTATGGGTAAAAATTGCATGTCACTCTTAAAGAGTCCACCGCCCGAAATGATTTTAGTCGCTATTACATTCCTTTTATTCTCTTGACAAAATAACCATTTTTTTAACCAGATTTCACCAGATTTTTGATCAAACAAAAGAAAATGATTAGTAGCTTTGGTATGCTCCGAAACATACAATTTACAATTGCTTGTTTTGCATAAAAAGAAGCACTAAAAACTGCTGATTTTCAAATTTTTCAAAGATTCATCGTCGACGGATTTTGGACCATTTCCCTCTACTCTGGTCCAAAAAATTGGCTCAATGGTTAAGGGCATGCAAGTTACGGTACGGTTTACACATATATACATAGAGAGTAAGTTTTGCTAATATCATTAGGACGAATACAATATACATCCTGCTAGGTTAAATATACTGTTGGAAATTACTCCAACCTTACCTAAGTAGCCTAGTTCGTGTCTTAAAGCGTAACATGGATTTTCTTTGAAAGTTCAACAGCGTTGTTAAGCATTCTACTCGGGCATCGCGTACCTCACAATACCTCTACAAATATTATACCTCTACAAATATTTATCACTGGAGTTGCTTTATTTAATTTACAGGATAAACAGAATGGTAGTTGCACAGACATCCGAATATACAATTAGACTGGACAAGCCGCCAAGTTTATAGGCAGTCCCAGTGTCGCAATTTCTTTTCGGTTCTTACCTGAGAAAAGTTATTATATTTCTTGGTAAATTTACTGATTCCTTGCGATGATGGCATGTTACAATTGCACAGGATGGCATTTTGGTATAAAACGGTAATTTCTTCTAATATTCATGCGTCTTGACTCGTCTCACAGAACGTAAACTGGCAGCCAGTGTATGCTCGATGAGCTTACATTTGTCGCACTTAAAAACGCGGCTTGCCCTATCTCCTGTATTGGGAAATCTGTGGGCAGTTGTATACGGACCTCGCTAGTTACGACGAAAAGTTAAGAGCGATTCGATTCCTAATCACGAGTTAGCCAGAGTATTTGCGAGTATAAAAATTTAGAACTATGATTCTAGAACTTTTTTAGGTTATAATTTGACTTGTCTGTCATGTAATTTAAAAGTATAACTATTTATACTCTTTTAAAAATAGTTATGCTTTCATTATCTTTAAACAGTATTGTGAATTATTATTCATTTTTTGAGCTTGATAAGCGTAATTGCAGTTTTGTTTGAACTTTACTTCCACTTCATTAAGATAATCAATGGATATTTTTAAACTTAAAACATGATCATAATTTCGTTGAGATGACAATTGGTAGGTACTTATGTAGGTGACATTAGGCTAAAATAGCTTTTTTGACGAAAAAATTGGCAATGAAGAGATACTTATTAGAATAAATTATTTTATTAAATAACAACTCAAAATTGCGACCAATACCAGACTTTTTAAAATTAATTATGAAACGACTTATAAGGAACAAATTAAACAGAACACTTTTTTGAAACCTGAGCAACAAAAATATCTTACTCTAGATACGAGTAAGTCTATAAATCATTGCCTTTCAACTCCTGATTTATCCCTTGACTAATGGATAACTTACAAATTAATCAGAACAAAATGCAAAAGCCATTAAAACCCGTCCAACTAACATTGAATTATAATTTAAAAGTAAATGTTGCAAATTCAAAAACGCGTAGCGACCTGGCGCGATGCCAGAAGCCTGTTGGGCCATGTCCTGTCCACTATATTTCATCCCCACCGTGCTCCTGCTGTCCAGATTTTAATTTAGTTGACCCGTGAAGATTTATATATTCAATTATTGAAAACCCTAATGCGTTGATGCGGTAACTGGATAATTTGCACACACTGCTATAAAATTGTGTGATTTGTACGCTTGATATCATCATCAGCTCATTAAACGTCCCCACCGCGGGCACGAGCCTACACGTATAGGGTGATTAGGCCTTAGTCGTCCACGCGGGCCCAGTGCGGATTGGACGACTTCACACACAACCTTCGAATCTCTTCGTAAGTAAGAGCGTCGGATAACGCTTGACATGTTGGCACGTATTTCGTGCTTACAGTTTTCATCTCTATTTCAAAGATTACAATGTTTTGTGCTTATCTTCTTCCTTCTTCATCTATTTTTCATAAAGAGGTCATCATAATCAGCTAATTAAACGTCCCTACCGAGGGGCACGAGCCTACTGGTAAATGCGCGTACAGGCTTTAGTCGTCCACACGGGCCTAGTGCGGATTGGTCAACTTCACGCACAACCTTTAAATATTTTTTCGGGCGTGCGCAGTTTTCTTCATGATGTTTCCTGCACCGTAAGAGCGTCGGATAAAGAACATATAATTTAAAAAATAAAAAAATAATTGGTGCAAGGGGAATTTTGACCTCCCGATCGAAAGGCAACAGTCCACACCATTGAGCCACCGACGCTCTCAATTTTTTTTTCTTTATATTTGTCAATTACCTACATTTTAACAACTTATGCACACCGAAGCATAAAATTTAAACTTGCTTTAAAAGAATCTTTCTTAAACTACGTTTTACAAATCATACCGGTAAATAAAAGTTACAAGTTCAACAAGTCCCGCTTTAGCATGAGGCTTTGGACTTTTCCAAGGCTTAAAGAGTGTTTTAGAGAATGATTTATTACAACTTCATATTTTGAAGCTAACCTAAGACTAAGACCAACCTTAAACTAAGACTTTGATTAAAGGCTTTATATAATCTTCAACGTACACGTACTTCATCATCATCACCTCATTAAATGTCCCACCGAGGGCACGAGCCTACCCGTATAGGTGGTAAGGCCTTAATCGTCCACGCGGGCCCAGTGCGGATTGGACGACTTCACACACAACCTTCGAATCTCTTCGCAGGTGTGCATGAAGGTTTCCTCACGATGTTTTCCTTCACCGTTAGAGCGTCATATATTTTCGAAAATTCGAAAACACATTGTTACGTGTCGGGATTTGAACCTCAGCCCTCCTGGTAGGAAGGCGACAGTCCACACCATTGAGCCACCGACGCTCTACACGTACTTACCTAAAACTTAAAACGGTCTTAAATTCATTTTTGCGTTAGAAACTTAGCTATAACAACCATTAGGTCCCGTCTTTCTTCAAAATCAAATTACTACAGATGGCGCATAGTTGCGAACCAGCAACAAGAACTCCCATTTTATTTTTAGAACACATTTGCATACATTCAACATAAATTTGAAGTTGCAATGCGAAGTCTTGGCCATAACTGCCGCAGGTACACGGTAAAGTGTGTGGAGACAAAGTCAGCTCGCAGTTCGGATTCAATTTCCAGCACATTGTTTCTAGTCTAACTTCGGACGGCGGGTAAAATCTTCCTCGATACCAATGATGTAAAAAAGTATAGATTCGTGATATGCTCACCAAACAATCGAAAAAAGTGTTCCGAATGCTATAATAATATTTCGAATGAGGATACATTTACCTAAACAAAAGAGTACAAACTGTACTCTCTTCGGCGGTTCGTTTTTGAGGCACGGATAGCGTATCTACCCTTATATATACAGAATATCATTGCTCGATACTGGCAACTTCGCAGTCGTTTGAGTGCAGCTATTATTCCATTTTACTGCGTTTGCCGCCGCTTAGTGCGGTTTAGCGTTTTCATGTTGTCCCCGTAGATTCGTTAGCCTTTTACGAGCTCCTGTGTTGATTAGGTGAGGATTCCTAGAATTCCTATAGTAACTCAGTTTGACGTTGGAAATTTGGCTTTGTCTGGACGATCACTGTTACACGCGACGGGAGGGCCGGAAATTTTGATTTGCAGGTAAATATTTTAAGGAAATGAAACAAGGAAAAATTAAGGCGATAACATAAAATTATTAAATTGGGTATCAAATAAAAACATTTTATTTGGTTCTGAGAAAAGTCCATTATATGAGTAATATTGAATCTTAAAAACTACGTAAGTCTAGAACTTAAAACAAATAACAAACACTCTTCATCAAGTATTCAGAAACTGCCTTTAAAAGCTTAGGCAGAGCTTTATAATTATGTCAGGTCGTGAAGTAATAAAAATATGTTTTTAAACGCAGCCGGAGTTGTACCGACAAACCTTTTGCTAAAACATCGAAGAGAAATGAATTAAAAGCACATATTTTATTTCACGCACGCGTACACCAAATGGAAATTTACTCTCGCTCATTACTTTTTCTTGGCAGCATTTTAATTACTGTGAAAAACACGGAATATTAGAGCCAAAGCTTAAAGAACGAGTCATTTAGAAAATGACTTGAAAGCAGACGGATCCAGTTTATACCGACTCTGGGAGAAATTTTTATTAAAGTGTAATGTTGCTTTATAAACTGGAAGTGAGAATGAAAAAGGAAATTTTTCATGTAGATACTGGATTTATATTTTATTTTTACAACTTTGAGAATTGTTTTGATCTTTTAGCCATGTGCGTACATGGTATCTTTTTTGTATCCTAAGGTCCTTTTTATATTTACGTCCCTTACTTTCAAGTAAGTATTCAAGAACAAAGTAAGTAAGATTGTTAAAGAAGATATACATTATATATTAAAAATATAAGGAGAAAATTCTGATAATGCAAATTAATAAATAAATATCCACTGACATTCACACAGCGCCATCTAGCCCCAAGTTAAGCGTGAAGCCTGTATTATGGGTACTAACAACGGATAAACATACTTATATACATTTTTTTCGGAAATACATACATATTATACATAGAAGACACCCAAATTTTACAGGTTCTGTCAAATATTAAGTAAGGGTTAACAAGATATTGGAAATGGATTTAATATTCCCAAGTTGAGTCTGAAGTTGGGTTGCTAATATAATATCAAACTATTCCTAAATTTAAGAATCAATTTCAAACTTTATTTACCAGGGGTAACAAATACACATATTGAATTTCGTTAAGTTCAAAGTTACCCGTCAACTGACAAGAAAACCCAATAAAATAATGACCCGAAACTTCTAACTTGGGCAAACACATAAATTGTTTCAAGAGGAATCCCTTACCGGAATACACCGATAACTTTATTTCGATGTCACCATAACTCTTATTGCTTACAAATAGAGTCCAATTTCCAACGACACCCACTTGAATAATGTCTTCGGTGTTAAGAAAAGATACAGGCTAAACAGTGTTCTGATTCGGACGTTATTGCATAGGGTTAGGGTAAAAAATTGACTGTTATGTTTTTTCATAGTAGAGTAACCAACTCGTGAGCAGCGATGAGATAATTTATTAGAAGTCGCAGACCACTTTTTCGCACCCTTTGACTATTTGTTTGTAACTGCTCCCGTTGGGAGGTTTTCGGCTATCGAAAATGACAGAACATGGATATTCTTTTAAACAAAATTCCCATGAAAGAGTATTATGTAAGGCATAACTTTCACAGATCACTTACATTATTATTGATAGTATGTAACTTTAAGTAACAATATCGATTAGAACTCACAAACAGTCAGAAAATTATGTAATATTGTAAACTACAATGCATGCAATGGCAATACCTGTACCAGTCACAAATAAAGTTGTAAGGTGCAAAGACGTTCGTATAATTTTATAAGTTATTACAAGCAATTATTAATCTTAATACCATAAACAATTACTATTGTCACTAAAGTTGCCAATCTAAGCTTAAACCATAATAAGTTAAATCCATGTTTTCCAACTTCAAAAATCATCCGCAACCTACTTTGGATTAAAGAAGTTCCTTAATCAAAAGTAGTTTTGTAGTAAAAGTTCATCTGAAAGAATGAAAGAAAATGATAATGACAGAGATCCTAGGTTCCAAAAGTTTATCATGATTTACAAACTTAAATAAACAATAAACTAACATTGTTTATATAGGTTTCAAATGAAAAAATCACGGAGTTTCACTGTATAGCGCAATAGCGATTGGGTCTTAAACTATTATTATATATAAAGGACAACGTCACCGTTTAGTCTAGTGATACAAACTACAACACTTTACTACTACTGCAAAATTACATTTAATACTTCGAATCACCCATGGGCCACTTTATCTTGAATAACTCCTACTCAAAAATAATAATAGCAGCTGCTTAGATATTAACGAAAAGAAGATTGAAAAGCTTCAAACGCATGTTCCCAAGAACATCATTAAATGCCAAATAAATGGTTGACCACTTCGAAGACAAAATACTTAGAACTTATCAGAAAATATTAAATACATTTATCGTGTAATATAAAAGTAATATCGGATTGGGTCACATATTTTTTTACAAACCAAAATATTTGGTTGACTTAATAAATTGTCAATACGAGTCTAAATACGAAACATAAATCGCCAAAATAATTAACAAACATAGTCACGTACAGGGACATTATTACGAGCGGTTGCTTGAAGATTATTCTGCACTTAACAATACTTTTATATTTCATAAGATAAAATGTATCGTAAATGTTTGTGTTGTTTTATAAAATACTGTAGGATTATGGTGATAAAATAAATTATTATTAAATAATTTATTACTAAACAGTGGATAAACTAGTTTAAATTGGTCAAAAATTAAATATTCAATGAATATCGCTAACAGCTTACCGCCGCCAATGAATTTTGAAAGACTAAAAGTCCCTGAAATGCTTTGCCGATCTTTAAGCTAAAATAGTATCACATATAAAAAATATATAAAATATTTGTGTTTAAAGGTACATAATAGATAAATCGATTATTTGTGTCAAATACATATAACAAATATAAAAAAATATCCATGATTGTAATTAATTAAAAAACAAATCAAAAGAAGACACACAGATATTACAACAGTACATAAAAAAAATCATATTACAGAAATATTACTGACTTTATGTGTGTAAATAAATAGAATAAGATATTTAAATTGCAACAAGTAATTACTTTAAACTTAATATCAAAATGTAACATTACCGCTCCGCATATCAAGCCTTTCATCCAGAATGCTGGAAATATCTGTGAAAGAATTCCATTCCAAAAGGAATGCAGTTCAAAAATTCAACAGCCAAGCTTCGGGGGCGTAAGGAAATGCACGTTTGTGCATCGGGTATACAAGTTGCACTTGGAATCTTTAGCAGTATTGATAGCGCGTATTGGAGTGGACATCGTAAATTTGAACTTGCCTCCTTTTGCGTCAATAAGCTGAAATAAAACCCGCGTGAAATACGAGCGGAGTAACCACGTTTTTGGAACAGTCTCAGAGAATTTTATGCATCTTGAAATATAAATTGCATAAATATAGTTTGCCTGAGAGAAATCGCCTTATGCGATTAGGCCACATATTTTACTTGATGTAATTTGATTTTCGTTTGCTTTTTTTGTAAAGTGCCAAAAAGTATAAATGAATAAATATATTTGATCTTTGCCAAAGTAGCACGGAACATCTGTACAGTACTATCTGGAAATCCTTTAACCGCTCTTCCCACTGTCATAGTAAAGAGAGTGTATGACAAGAGCCCTGTAAAATGGAACCCTATTGATCTTCCATAGTCACAGAGTGATGGCAATCCAGGAATCGGAATCAATAACTAAATTAACTACATCATTCGGTATTATTGCAAATAGCCTTCAAATAGAACTAAAGTTACCGACATAGCCCGCCGGATCAGCAAGTGGCAGTGGGCTTGTCACGTACGTAGCAGAACCGATGGCCGTTGGAGCAGACGAGTTCTGGAGTGGAGACCGCGACTTGGCAAGCGTAGTGTAGGACGCCCTCTGACCTGATGGACTGACGACTTGCGAAAAATCGTTGGTGGAGGTTGAATGAGGAAAGCGGAAGAACGGGATATCTGGCGCAATATAGAAGAGACTTATGTATAGCAGTGGACTGCGATAGGTTCAAGAAAGAGAGCCTTCACCGTTTCACCACGGCACGGCACGTGGCGAGCTCAGAGCTTTCAGTTTATACAACGAGCCTAAGTGTAAGGATGGAAGATTTACCAACTATCATCATCAGCTCATTAAACGTCCCCACCGAGGGGCACGAGCCTACCCGTATTGCCGTACCCAGTGCGGGTTGGACGACTTCACGCACAACCTTTGAATCTCTTCGCAGGCGTGCGCAGGTTTCCTCACAATGTTTTCCTTCACCGTGGTAGATATTCCACACATCCGCACAGCTCGCTATGGTGTCTCGTTCTTAATGCCCGCCAAGGAATGGAACTCTTTGCCTCCTTAAGTGTTTCCCGATCATTACAACCTGGCTGTCTTCAAGGCAAGAGAGAATAGGCTGTTTCTAGACAGGCATGATCCATCCTCGGCCGCATCATCACTTACCATCAGATGCGATGGCGGTCAAATGTCTACCTATAAAAGATTTAAGAAAACCGTAAGGTCGTCGGATAACATACATATAATTACGGAAATTCGAAAACACATTGGTACGTGGCTGGATTTAAACCTCAGCCCACCCGGTAGGAGGACAGCGACCGACGCTCAATGACGCCAATAATGAGGCTTACGCTTTTCATACAAACATAATCACTGGACTTAATAAACACGAACACTTTTATTTAAAATTTTAGTTCTTGTTACATTCTTTGGTTCTGCGGATTTTTAAGTATTTTTTTATTTTTACATTAAATTGACTCAACTTCGACAGAAAAAAGATAATTTTTATTTAATTGTTAAAAATTATAGAGTTATTACCTAAATATATTTTGAGCTTTTGAAGAATTATATTCAAAAGCCACTTATTTCACTTATCTCTTAACAGCGGACTCTACATAGTATCAAAGTCTAACTTAGGCAATAACACTTCAAAACGGTAAGATGGAAATTTCGTCCTGTTATATTTGAATTCGTAAATGGTTCTTGTTCACGACTGAATATCAATTTAAGTTACGCTGAGAGCGGACAGTAAGACTTGCAGAAAATTTGTGTAGCCCTTTGCTGGCAGTTCTCTCTCTTCAACTAATCGCAGTCCACAGCAGGACATAGGTTTCCCCCATTTTACGCCAGATATTTCGGTCTTCCGCTTTCCTCATCCAGCCTCCCCTAGTGACCTTTCTCAAGTCGTCGGTCCATTGGGATGGATGGCGTCCTATGCTACGCTTGCCAAGACGTGGTCTCCACTCCAGAACTCGCCTGCTCCAATGGCCATAGGTTTTGCGACACACGTAACCAGCCCCCTGTCACTTCATCTTGCCGATGCGGCGGGCTATGTCGGTAACTGCAGTTGTTGTGCGGATAACATAATTTCTGATTTTATCTTTAAGAGAGACTCCTAGCTTAGCTCGCTCCATTGCCTATTGCGTAACTTTAATATTTGTTAACCAATCCTGCAGTCAGTATCCATGTCTCAGTGGGTATGTAAGTAAGTGTAAGTAGTAAGCGGACTGCGATAGGTTTAAGAGAATTTTTGGTGGGATTACTATCTTCTTCATAGCGTATCGATGGCAAAACATCAACAAACCATAGACGCTCAAGAGTTCGCTACAGTGACAGCGTTGTCTGCAGCTGTTATCGAACCATGTGACATAAGGTGAACCATCGTTTGGGCCGATCCACAAAGACAGTCTATTACCATAGTATTATATGGATTACCCCATGAGCAATGCGCAGATCTTAAAACAAAAGTGACAACACAAAGCCAAGACCCCACAATAATTTGTTTAATAATTTAATTATTTTAATTATCTTCATAGCGAACGCGAAGTTTAAGTCCAAATTTAGGTCACAATGCCTCAATTTGCATCTAAATTACTGTAAGAGCCGGTAAAGCATGCCCAAATTCCCTTGCTAAGAAACCTTAGTAAGCCTTTGACTTAAGTATGAGTTAAGTACGGTCCAACATGGGAAAGGAGGGGATAGTTGCAATATATCTAAGTTTATGCCGAATTATAATTACGTAACCATTTACTGAATCGTTTTTTTTAATTCAATACTACATAGTATAAGATTTGGTCGTAAAAAGGCCTTGTTTGCCAGAGTTAATAAATTCAATACAACGAAAGGAAAGAAGAATAAAGGAAAGAAAATTATCTTTATTTTGTTTTATGTAGTGGACTAGAGGATAAATTCGCTCAGCTGATGGTAAGTTACATGCTCGTGATTGAAAATTTGTTAGAAGAAGTCAAGTTCATAGTAATTAATAGGAATAATTTACTGTCTAAATTACTAGACAACAGATGTTAAGTTTCTTATACCCACTAATGTGATAACTTTTTCTAGTTATTGTTTTCTTTTACCTCGGTAGTCATGCTCAGTCTATACTCTGTAGATTGAACAGGTGGTCTCGTTCAATTCATATAATAATAAAGAAATAAGAAGTTACGGGGCTCAATGGTGTGGACCGTGCCTTCCGATCGGGAGGGCGCAGTTCAAATCCCACCACGTACCAATGTGTTTTCCAATTTTCGAAATTATTTGTACTTTATTCGACGCTCTAACGATGAAGGTGCGCTCGTTTGCGATGATGATGATGATGAAAAAGAAGGGAGTTGGTATCAAGTAACCACTCGTTACAAACATCCGACACTCAAGACAACCGATCGCTATCGATCATGGAAATCGATTTAACAAATGACACCGTCCATTAGCAATAGACATTAGAACAAATCGCCAACACCCCAGATGCTCGGTTGCTTGCAATTTAGAGGGACAACTCGACTATTGCCCGCTTTAATGGCGTTGGATTTGTATTTTAATAGGCATCCGTCTTGCCCCAGATAGTTCTACATTCGATTGTTTTAAATTAATGGCGGTAACTTGGTGCTGCGTCGGACAAAGTAGACGGCAGATTGGCCGGCTTTGGAATCAGAATGGACGATAAACTCGTACTGTAAATACAGTTTAGATTCACAAAGCAATGCTTTAATGGATAGTTGACTACAAATGTATTTTGTGATTAGAAAATATGTGGAGATAAATATTCGACTTATGCAGCGAAACAACTCTTGTTAAATAAAAAATAATAGATTATTAGAAGAAACACGTCTGCCATTTACAAATAGTGAAAGAGAAGAGAAACATAAAACTATCAAATTAATCATATTCTTTTTACATTTGACATTCTTGACATAAAAGAGGTTGCATATTTAACAGTGATTTTCTAATGAACATCATAAGCTCATTAAACGAAGTGGTTACTTCAAGCCGTATGATTATTTCATGTGAAGACTCGAGTCTCTTGATATTGTCTTACTAAAATCGATAATTAATGATGACAGATGTATGAATGATATAATAAATATAATAAATATATCCACTTACATTCACACAACGCTTCTAGCCCAAGTTAAGCGTGAAGCCTGTATTATGGGTACTAAACACGGATAAACATACTTATATAATTTTTTTTGTAAATACATACTATTATACATAGAAAACACCCAGACCTTACAACAGACATGTTATGCACACAAATGTTTGTTGCCCGGGGATTGAACCCGGAACCCATGGTGTTGCAATCGACCTCTCAACCGCAACACAAATGGGTCGTCAACAATATCCCACCTTTTTCATGATTATCAGTAGAAATGTCACTCGATACTTATGCCCGGAATTCTCGAGATAACTTGAACCCAAACTATGCATTAGCCTATATACAACGGATAAACATGTACTTTTTAAAATAATTAAATTAAACATATCTATTTCGCAATAATTCCATATCGTGGTCAAAACAATGATCTAAAAAGTTACAATTGATAGTGTAATGATGCGAATAATCTACTGCTCGCGTGCAAGTAATCGACTCAAAGCCTCAAGTGCGCATAAAAAGTGATATAACTAAAAAATGACTTATTTTACCTCTATATAATGTTTTACATAATTAAAGCCTAGTAATTAGGCTTTCAATGGTAGCATAATATCAGTAATTTAAATAAACACTTGTACTTAGAATGCAACTGAACGCAACCTCCCGTAAACTGCTCTGCGCTCTATTCACAACTTGCGCGACACAACCCCCTATAAAACCCCCTGTAATCGTTTTTTTTATATCAGTCGCTCATTAGACGTTGACCTGAACACATCTCTGCAAATTAAAGCCGTCATTTGAAGAAAATTATGGATACAACACCTGAAGAAGCCGCTCAAGTCGTTGCCCTGTTGCAAGAAGGGTTGAACCAGCGAGAAGTCGCTCGTCGTTTGAATATGAGTCAGTCCGCTGTCTCGAGAGTATACAGAAGGTTTCAAGAGACTGGTGCCTTCACTCGGAGGCCTAATACCAGCCGACGCCGGTGCACCTCGGAGCGTGACGACCGGTTTTTGGTCTCGACCTCTCTCCGAAATCGACACCTTACCGGCGTAGATGTGCAGCAGGAGCTACGTCAAGTTCGCGGGGTGACTGTCAGTCAGTGGACAGTTAGAAGAAGGTTGAAAGAAGCTAACCTTACTCCGAAAAGACCCGCTACAGGCCCGAAGTTGACCACAGCTCATCGTCAAGCACGCCTTCACTTTGCTCGAGAACATTTGGATTGGAGCATAGAGCAATGGCAGTCAGTCCTGTTCACAGATGAGACGAGGATGTGTCTCCATGGCAGCGACAGGAGAGGTCGGGTATACCGTCGTCCCGGTGAACGGTTTTCACAGTGCTGCTTTGTGGAAACCGTTGCATATGGTGGCGGATCTTGCATGATGTGGGCTGGAATTTCCTTAGAAGGCAAAACGGACCTTGTTTTCGTTCCTGGGGGAGGCCGGGGAGGAGGTCTGACCAGTGATCGTTACATTGAAAATGTTCTACTGGATCAAGTTGTCCCTTATCAAGGCTTTATTGGGGAAAATTTCATCTTGATGCATGACAATGCCCGATGTCACACTGCTCGGGCCACACGTGATTTCCTGAACGAAGTTGGAATTCACACTATGCATTGGCCAGCGCTCAGCCCCGATTTAAATCCCATTGAGCACATATGGGACGAGCTCAAAAGGAAAGTTAGAGCGAGGAATCCAGCTCCGACAAACATCAATGAGCTCAAGACTGCGTTGGTAGAAGAGTGGGGTCGAATACCACAATCATCCATTAAAAAGTTGATAAGGTCGATGAAGAATCGCATGAGAGCAGTGATCAGAGCTAGAGGAGGGAATACCAAATATTGACACGAATATTTTTTTCTTACGCACATTTTGTTTCATTTAAACACAATAACCCATACTGTGAAATTGTATGAATTTTCAACATTTTTTACATTATCATTATAGCATTAACCTTTTTTACTAAACTACTGAATCGATTTTCATGCAACTTACACCATTTTAAAGCTCAATTACTAGGCTTTAATTATGTAAATTTTTTTAGTTATATCACTTGTTTTGCGTACTTGAGGCTTGAGTCGATTTACTTGCACGGAGTGTATTAAATATATACATACATAGGAAACACCCCAATACAAACAGACAAGTTATGCACACCTTATTGTACTGCCCGGGGTAGAAACGAATCCTTGGAGCATAGCAGACGTCTTGACACCAGATGGGTCCAGAATATAACATCCTTCAAAGTTTGCATATACTTATGTATGAAGAGCGGCAACGCATTTCTAGTACCGGATTACAAATTTTCACAACGGCTATTGATGTAAAAAAGTATAGATCCGTGATATGCTCACAAAACAATCGAAAAAAGTGTTCCGAATTCAGTGACAGAGCACATACACATTGCGAATGAGCGTACATTTACCTAACAAAGAGTACAAACTGTGCTCTCTTCGGCGGTTCGTTTTTGAGGCACGGGTGGCGTTTCTACCTTTATATATTACAAGAATATCATTGCAGACGGCAGCGTAATTTACTAGCAGGTAAGCTAAATGCTTGTGGTTTTCCTTTTAAAATAAAAACCACAGACAAACCTAAAGGTGTAAATTATATATAATGCTGGATTCATCTCAGGTATAAAACCATATCCGAAACCAATGAAAGATTACATTTGTCTTTCAATAATGTTATTTAAGACCCTAATTGAATGAAGACTTGTTAAATGTAGTTTGGGGATATTTTTAACGATTACCCGAATCACGTGATTACATCTGTCCGAACAAGAGGTTTACGACCTCATGAATTTATAATACGTCGACCCTAAGCTCCACACTGAAGCTACCACCGTTTCAATTTGTATATGGGACGTATATCTTTAAGTATATTTGTATATCTCAGGTTGTAGCTAGCAGTGGTTCTTCTGAATTGTTTACGATTAAATTTTGTTCTATTAGTGGAGCGTCGGTGGCTCATTGGTGTGGACTGTTGCCTCCTACCGGGAGGGCTGAGGTTCAAATCCCGGCACGTACCAAATTATTTTCGATAAATATATGTTCGTTATCCAACGCTCTTACGGTGAAGAAAACATCATGATGAAACCTGCGCACGCCTGCGAAGAAATTCAAAGGTTTGTGCGTGAAGTGTCCAACCGCACTGGCCCGCAGTGGACGTAAGGCGAATCACCCCATACGGGTAGGCTCGTGCCACTCGGTGAGGACATATATGGGTGATGATGAGAGGAGGGTCGGTCTCTCATTGGAGTGTTGCTTTCCGATCTGGCGGGTTGGCAGAATCAGATCCGGCACGTACCAATGTCTTTTCGATATTCGAAATTATATGTACGTTTATCCGACACTCCTACGGTGAATGAAATCATCGTGAGAAAACCTGCTCACGCCTGGAGAGACATAAATATTGTGCGTGAAGTCGGCCACCGGGTCCGCGTGGATGCCTTAGGGCTCATACTCCCTATACAAGCAGGCTCGTACCTTCGGTGGGGACTATAATGAGCTGATGATCATGAGTTGTTAACACCTACTATTCCGCATTTATACACGGTCATACGGTCCGTAGTTGGATAAACGTATAATTTTGAAAAATCGAAATAACATTGGTACGGGCGGCGATTTAAACCTGCACCCTTCAGAGCAGAAGGCAACAGTCCACACCAATGAGCCACCGACGCTCTCCTAAGATTGTAGACGACGTGGAGTGTGCACCGACGTCTTAGTAGCCGAACGTCTCAACCATTACACCAAATTGGTCATTTAATGCATCGACACAAGCTCCTGGGCGCCTAAATATTCGCGCATTCCTTCGGAAGTCAAGATTTCCTCGTTTATCAGCTCATTTAATATCACGATCTAATCATCGACAACGGAAGTCGTGGGTAGAGGTATAAAACAAGGACGTCGTCATTTGCGCCTTCAGACGTTTTAATGCGCGCCTGACACAATGACAGCACGGAGAACCGGTATTAACCCGGAAATACTACTATCGGTTCGTTGGTTTTTGACTTTGAAATAAAATGACTTCGCGTTCTATTCGTGTCGTGATCGACTTTAAACTTATACTCGTTTACCAGAAAAACAGTCGTTTGAATAGGTACTTGATATATTAAAAAATCATACAAGAGCTTTAAAATACATAATTTACCTATAAAATCCATTTATGGCGTTTTTTCAATCTCACATTTTCTCCCACCGTAACAGTGGGTGACTCACATAATCACTTTCCCGTATTTATTGGGATAAGTTCACGTAATGCGAAAAGCCGTCCTGACATCCTAGACAAAGGGAATCATGAATATTGATTGTTATACAATTCATTTAACAATTAGTAAAGTATTTATCTTTTACCTATTCAATGTCTCAATCAAATATTAACAATAACTTTCAAGTATCAACATTGGAGTATGCATTATCCGCCAACCAAGTGACAACTCATTCATTTTATTGATTCATTAATTTAGTATTTCGCTTTTACTTTTATGTTAATGGTTAAAATTATTTTGTAGTAGAATGAATAATGTAGTACTTTATAGGATCTGCCAGAAGCATAGTGAATGTGTAAAACTTTATTATTGAGACGCAATAAGGTCCTATAAGCACTTAAAATTGGCAGATTGGGGCCCGGTATTAATTATAATATCAGAAATTATTTAATTCATAAGAGAACTAAAGCTGCTGACATAGCCTGCTCAATCGGTAAGTTGAAATTGCAGTGGCTGGTTCACGTATGTTGCAGAACCGATGAGTGGAGACTGCGTCTTGCAAATGTAGCGTAGGGCGCCCTAAAGCCTGATGTGACCGACACGACTTCCGAAAGGCCACTGGTGGATGTTGGATGAGAAAAGCGAGAACCAGGATATCTGGCACAAGTGGGGGAGACCTATTCCAGCAGGGGACTGGGATCGGTTGAAAAGAGAGAGCCTAAAGTATCAACGCGAGTATGTACGAGTTGCATTCGTGTCGAGTTCCACTAGTACAACGCCGGGTGGCTTTAACGTTCCGCGCCGCTGAGCGTATAATACATTTGGGTATTTGCTCCGAGACGAGGGCACGCGTTTATTTTTGAATAAAAATGTTGCGGACTTCGAATGAGATTATTTGTCACGGCCGAAATTAAGAACCTTTGTCTCTGCCCATTTGAGACGGGACGGTGTCGCTTTGTACGACCTTCTTTGGTATTTAACTCTTGTTTTGATTTGAAATTATAATATTTGTGTCTATTTACCTTTTTGTATAATGAGACTACCTTTATTAGGGATTGTGGGCTTATAGCTAGGGTAGAGTTTTAAAAACAGGGTTGAGCTTTGACAGCTGGGCATGACAGAATAAGTATTTGATATAAGTATTAAACTTTGACAGTAAGATTGAAATTTGACGGTAGGTTGAGCTTTGACAGTTCGGATGAGCTTTGGCAGTATGGTTTAAGCTTTGATTACAATGATAGGCTTTGACAGTAGTTTTTACTTTGATAGTAAGGTAGGATTGTGAGAGAAGGTTTACTTGACAATAGGGTTGAGCTTAACAGCAAGGAAAAGCGTTTCAGAAGCTTTGTGCTTTAAGAACAGTTTTAAGCATTAACAACAGAGTTGAGATTTGATACGTACGTTAAGCTTTGATTACGGGATTAAGCTTGATAGCAGATATCCTTGAGAGAAAAATATTGAGCTTTGACAACTACCCTATAACTACTGCTCATTATTCAGCTTTAACTCGTACTGAAATTCATTATTCACCACGATTATCACCTAAGATGACAGTTGTTGGATCGCTCATGTTATTTTCACTGCTTCTTTTTTCTAATTGGCTACTGCTGTTGGCCGTAGATGTACATTACAGTGTCACCGGGCGATTCGCTGTGGCTCTCAGCCCTAATATGCAGTGCGTACTACCCGAAATACAGCAGTGTGACACTTTTATTTCACCAAACGTTATTTGTCCCTGTAGTAATAACCCATAAGACTAAGGTAAATTTTGTACTATTATGTAATAATTATGTGAGATTTTAAAAGAAAAGAAAAGAAAAATGATTTATATTAACAATAATTTCACAATAGATATTGAGAACTGCTCCCATAAAGGTTCCCTGTGTTATGAGAGACAGGCTCCTCCGTACGCTTACACTAAAGAATGCTTATGTACATACACAGTTAATATATGCTTATTATAAAGTATATACAGAAAATGTTAATAATATACATAATACAAAATTATAATATAACATAATACACAACAATATTTAAAATACACAAATAAATACTTTAATTTTTTAATGATTCGAGATTTAATTTTGTTCCATGAAATAATAGAATTGTATTCTGCTTTCGATCTATATTCTTGGTAATAGTTATTGTGCGTTCCCCCGTGGAACTCTCTGGAGGGTATATTGTTATTATCTTGAATTACATTCATTTACCAATATTCGCATGCAAATTGCAAATAACATTGTTCCAGGAAGAATACACATCTTTATTGAATGGTAATATATTTCTCACTGTGTATATGTTTCCCTACTTTTGTTAGCTATAAAGATATAGCTAATTAAAGTACTTTGAGTAAGTTATTTATTAAGGATTCAATTTCTTAAAGTTCTGAATTTACTTGACCAATTTGGTGTAATCTTTAAAATAGGAAAGCTACTCAATCCCGAAAATATTCGAGAAAGTAAGCATAGGCAGGAGCTAGTAAAATTCTCTCTATCGGGTGTAACCAACGGGTTAAACCCTATAGAGAGAATCGATAGACATCTCTACCGTTAGGTACATATAATGGTATGTACCTAACGGTAGAGACGTCGGCTACTACACCAAGCATTCCAGGTTCAATCCCCAGGTAGTACAAACATTAGTGTGTATAAATATAACTCTTTGTATTGGTCTGGTATTATCTTTGTATAATATACATAGTATATGTATGACATTCATACAGCGCCATCTAACTCCAAACTAAGCAATAGCCTGTAATAGGTGCTAAAAAACATACTTAGGTATATACTATTTTTGTAAATACAAAATATACATATAATCACCCACACAAATACAAACAGACATGATGCACACAAACGTTTGTTCTATTCGGGGTTCGAACATTTATACTACCCGACGTCTCAACAGTTACACCATATAGGTCCTAAAAGTTTGCTTAAAGACTCGCTCAGAAGTATAAGATCAAGAAGCAGAAAATAAACACAGCACCTTCCACTATGACAAGATCCGGGACACTCACAGCCAAACCGCCCCAAGCTATGTACTGAGCCAGCTAAGCTGAACGGGACGGTTTGAATAAATTTGCTCTCTGTTAAAAAGCTCGCTTGATCTCTGAACGAAGTAAGAATACCAGCGAGATGAGCTGTTGGATAAATTGCGTTTTAACTTTCATATTTGCAAGGTTGCTTGAACTGGATTTTATATTCAGGTTCTTTTATTTAAAATCATCAATAACCATGTCCATTCTCCTTACCTCTTAAGTAAAATACATTTCACATGTTCCCGACGTAATGCGCGCCACAAAATACTTTTGTAACTATAGAATGAATAGCTTTGTCATTAGAGCTTGTAATGCATTCAATGCCAATTACAATCATATAGATATCTTTCATGAAAATGTGAAGCGGTTTCGTTATCTATTACGAAATCATTAGCTTGTATAAGTGAACTATAGTAATTTCTTCTCTCTTTTTTTTCTTAGTAAAATGTTAAAAAGTTTTTTTATATCCTATTGCTAATATCGAACATATTATTATGTTCGAAGTTAATAAATGTATGTCTGCGACTTTTGTTCATGCTTTGTTTTTGTGTTTATCTTAGCAGTGGAATTTTTAAGTGATTATGCCATTTACATTAAACATATTACGTATTATACTAAGCTGTTAATTTCCTTAATAAAGATAAATAAATGTTCCTATTTTAGGACGATATGTTAGATGTTTTCCTGTGCGATAAAGTTCGAAATAAGGTCATCCGTAAGAGAACTATAGTTACCAACATAGGCTGCAAGGTTACCAAATAAAACTAGCAGTAGACAGGACACATAGTGCGTAGAACCGATAGGAAATAAAGGTTATCCAGTGAGGTTCATGTTACGGATAAAACATAGATGGTTCAGTTTGCATGTTAGTCATTAAGGTAGGCTTCCAGACATATCTGCTGAGATGACCTTTGGAAGAGAGCCCGGCCCCCGCCCACAGACGCGTGCGATGGCTACCCTTGGTGGTTTTAGTGGGTGATTCCGTCGCCGTGGCGGCCCACTCCCCCTTGGAGTGGACCCGCGACGGCGCCGGACTAGTCCCACATAACCCCGCCGTCTCCCAAACGGCGGGGTAGACGACCGTCTTTCCCAAAGGTAAAGAAAAAAAAGGGCTACCAGACATATTTTTACAGGTGTGTACTATAGGTAATGATGATAATGACGATTGGCTAAAGCTTTCTTCGTAACCCTTCGAACGCGAATGACACCTAAAGGCGTCAGAAACAATACATTTTCTATTGCGTGATTAACTAACCTAGGACCAATATCATAGTCTAGATTTAATACTAAGTCTATGTGGTAGACTCGGTACTAAGTCGTCTGGGTAGGTACCATCGCAATGCCAGATATCGTCCCGTGAAATAGAAGTGTTTTGCACGTGTGTGTTTCGGAATGAGGGCACTGTAGCTAGAAAAAATACCGGGTATAAGAAACACAACATCTATTGTCTCTTGTGTCGGGTGCATTGACGGAGAATAATAACTGTCTATCAGTTGTTGGTCTCCTTCAATGCCGCTCTGCCATGGCCAGCCGTATCACTTACCAAGTGAGTGTCTTGATTTTCCTGCACACCTAACATAAAGAAAGAAAGTAAAATATTATATAACCGACCCCAGTAAGACATTTCTCAGTTAGACGACATCCCGATCAGTTGGCAGTCTACGACAAGGGAAAACTAATTTGGCATTTCAATATAACCGTTCTTTTATCCTGCCGGTTGCACGGAAACAAAGGCGTCAATAACTTTAAAATCAGTTTCCGAACACAATAGCGCAGATTGTGGCGAGGTGAAAACTGTGGAATTGAAAGGAATTAGTTTTTCAAATACGTCGCACCGCCCCATTTTTCCGGTGGACGCCTAAATGCGTCTTTATACGTGCGACATAGTTAAGACTCGGTCACACACAACTCAGAAGCGGTTATGGTCGTTTGACGTCATAAATTACCGATTTATTTTATTACTACATTTCACTTGCATTTTTTAAGATTTTTTTATGAAACCGTTATTTGTGATATTAAAATTATATCTATTTTAAATAAGTTGTATACAATCATTATTTAGCGGAAATATATAAAATTAATCAAGTAACTGCAATAGTATCAAATAACAATAAAGTTTTTCACGGTAGGAAACAGTAGAAGACGATTCGTTAAGAATCCCCTAAGACACGAACGAGACGATAGAAGTATGTTTTATATTACAATGTACATATTAACTTATGCCTACCTCATGGTTAGCACGTAGCTGACAGACTTAGCTTTGCTGATTAACCTATTGAACGCCGG
This sequence comes from Leucinodes orbonalis, assembly GCA_019425675.1. Lineage (NCBI taxonomy): Eukaryota > Metazoa > Arthropoda > Insecta > Lepidoptera > Crambidae > Leucinodes > Leucinodes orbonalis. The sequence goes on along the minus strand of PQWD01001431.1, from coordinate 78,261 downwards.
GATTCCAGACGCAATAAAAAATCGATTGTGTCTGTATTACGTTGCATTATTTGATTTACATTTGCGATCGTTAGCCGAAAGCAGTAGCCGCTACGCCGCCATCGAGATCCTACATTTTTTATTATACATCTATATGTAAAAATAAAATTAAGGTGTATGTTTGTAATACTGAAATAAAAAATGTATCTTCATGCATATAATTTTATATATGTTACATACCCCAATATACAAATTTTTAAACAAATTGTATATCTGTCTGTTTGTTGTACTGATATGGCTGAACAGATTTGGACCTTTTTATTTAAAGAAATAATTTCGTAATGCACAGCGGGCGCGCGTCGCGTGAGCTGCGCGCTGTAACGTGACTTAACGAGGCGATTTAGGATTATGTTTTACTTACTGTCTGTAGAGAGCGTCGGTGGCTCAATGGTGTGGACTATCGCCCTCCTACCGAGAGGGCTGAGGTTCCAATCCCGCCACGTACCAATGTGTTTTCGAATTTTCGAGATTATATGTACGTTATCCGACGTTCTTACGGTGAAGGAAAACATCGTGCAGAAACCTTCATGCACGCCTGCGGAGAGATTCAAAGGTTGTGTGTGAAGTTGTCCAATCCCCACTGGGCCCGCGTGGACGACTAAAGCCTAATCACCCTATACGGGTAGGCTCGTGCCCCTCGGTGGGGACGTTTCATGAGCTGATGATGTTTTACTTACTATCTTAAACCGCGGGCAATACCATGAGGCACTGTTAGTTATACATATATTAATTGTCCATTGCGCTAATATGCTCGTCTCGGTTCCAGACCGTCTACAAACGCTCTCATTGTCACCGTAGACGCAGCTTTAGCGCTTTGTGCGGACGGCACCAACAGTTGTTACTCGCTCTCACTTAGACAAAAGATAGGACGGAATGCACTTTGGAGATGCTCGGGGAGACTTATTCTGATTTGCATTGAAAGGTTTATATTTGTTTTATTATAATTTATTCGTAATACTGAAGTATTTACAAGCAGTATGTTATACGTGGTAAAGTATTAAGTTTATTCCGAATAACAAAATTTCAATAGTTATTTGTTTATTTCTTCCTTTTAAAAATATTGTGGTTTAGTAAGACTCTTTAAAAATACATATATAGACTAAACTAGTACTGTTATATAACTGAATGTTGTGTTTATCTGTTAATGGTTATGTATTGCTTTTGTATGATTTTTGTGTTTAATAGAACAAGTATAGGTGAACTTTAAAAGTGTAGAAATAAAATTGACACCGAAATTTTCAAAAGTGTGTATAAAGCAAATCTTACAATTTATGGGTTAGGTTTTTTATTGTTTACATCTAAACATATTTTCAAACTTATGAAAATCAAATAGCAGATAAAGTGTAGCCACAGATAATATAAGTAGAATTGGTATTTTTTTGTTGTGCAAATAGCAAATTCGACACCATACGGTGTCGAATTGCGATAGATTGAAGACAGAATAAATTTTGTTTAAAACATGAAAAACAGTTGAAATAATCAGAATAAGGCGCTACCGAGACGCGGTCGGCGCGAGCTGATGGAGAACGTAATAGGAACACTTAGACGAATACTACGGCCCGCTCGCTACCTATACTGTGTTCAAATATACCACTGCATAATTGCAGCCTGAGTACTATTATGATCTACACTTTAACTATCAGTTTACTTACTCGATATTTTAAATATTATTATTTGAGTGAAAGCATTTGTCATTTCACATAATTCTTTATTATGAAATTGGGTGTTGAGCACTTCTTTTTAAGAGGGCTCTATATTAAGATGTACGTGTAATTTACTATGTATATACTACGTTGTTTACGCAAAGAATTACCAATCAATAAAATACGTAACCCACTTAAAATTAGCACACGTAGCGATAAAATACAAAACCTAGAATTACCTGAGTACAACAATCTATACGGTAAAAGAAGATTACAATATATTGTACCATCCCTAATAAACAGTTTGCCAATAGTTATAAAAAATGGTATAAACCAAAATAAGATTAAAACTAGACTTAAAGATTTTTATATATAGGTGTATATTAACATCAATAAACAAATGAAAATAAATAGTACTAAGTATAATAAATAGACAATATAGTTATTTATTTTAAATATAAACTTTTTTTTTTGAACACACTGTATCTGAGCGTTGCATTCTATAAGTTGCGTTGCCAATGAGGATGAACTGATATGCAGAGCATAGCATGTTAGAATGGGACAGATAGCTTCTTTGACCCACATACATTCTACCTATATTTCGCCCAGTAAGATTGTATTTTTGTTTAGATTACCTGCACTATGTTTTACA